>BGPT01001399.1:1161-22535 GCA_003297045.1 Symbiodinium sp. clade C Y103 | reverse complement strand
GATGCGAGCAGTAGAGGCAGATTGCCATCTACCCAGGACTAACAAAGAATCAAACCTACCATGAACCTGAAAATAATGCGTAGCCCCTCCTCTACGCAAAGAGTAAGGTCTATAGTCGAATTTGTTCAATCCTACTGCATGCAAAAGGTCAGAGAATTGTTTTCTCCATGCATGGGCTTTGCCTGTGAGAGACGAATTGGCCCGTACTTGGCTTTTCCATTGAAACAGTCTACGACACACATCTTCATTGTGCAACGTGACACTTTCAGAAGCGCCTTGACGCTTACCTGCCTTGGTCAATCCAAGGGAAAGAACTGCAGGCCCTTTGGACGATTGCACTGAAACATGGCGAGCTTGAAGGTTGAGCAACTCCCCAGTTCTGAGGAGGCCATGAAATCCTACCAACAAACTAAGGGCAAAAGTGGGCCATTCCTTAAAAATTGAATACCCAACCAAAATATAGAGAGCATCAAGAGATAAGGGTGGCGCTCTGTTGGGAATCTCGTGGGTGACCCACGTTTTCATGAGTCTCCAACTGAGTTTTAATTTACCCTTGAGGTGTGGCTGCATGTCTTGGACTGCAGCCAACACATTGGACCCTTCAGTGCGCCCTTTACCTTTGGCCCATAGGGACTCCAAATAGTCTGACAAGACTAAGTCCAGGGCATAGGCAGACGTGGGCAATTCCAAATTTTCCTGGCGCAACCAGGTGTAGAAATCAGACCTAGCTTGTTCATACCTAGCTCTAGTAACTAGTTGTACAGTGAGACTTTTGAGCGAACCTAATGCTTTGCGTGCTTTAGCTGTCAGTGGCAGTGGCACCTTCTAATACCCGTTTCGGCATGTCGTCCATTTCCGCTTTTGCGGACGACGACTTGGTGCGTCCGCCGGGTTTTGTTTGGTGTGGACATAGGTCCACACCCCTTGCGACCGCGTCGCCAATAACAGAGCGTTCACACGAAGAATGGTTCGCCTCAACTTCCTAGAACTAGATCGCCCCCTGCTAAGGGAGTGGAGCACTACTAGAGAATCAACTAAGTGCACGAATTTGACCTGGAGTTTCCTGTGTCTTTCCAGACGCCATCGGAGAGCCGTGAGAACGGCTCGCATTTCCAGGACATTGATGTGCTCTTTGGCTCCAGTCCACCGCCATGCGGCCACGGCCTTCCATCGCCACAGCTTAGCTGGGATACTGGATCTCAACCGGTGATATTTCACCAGATCATCACTGGCGGTTTGAAGTGAAATATCCTCTCCCTTCATACTAACCAAGGTGAGGAGCTTGCTCACCAAGGTTTTTGCCTCAGCTACAGAACTCCCTTTTCGGGTTGAGGCCAACGGAACGGGAGACGATGCAAAAATGTCGCTAGGTCCTTTTTACAACCAGGAGAAGTTCTCTCCACCAAGTCCTGTACAGTCAGGGGCGGATTCAGCCCTCGAATTGTTCCCAATTGGGAGAGGAGCCACGCTACCACTGTAACATTCCAAGAGTTTCCTATCAATGACAGCCGGGCATCCACATGTTGAGTTGTGCCTTGGTCTGCCTTTTTGAAACAATTATGGGTGAAGTCCTTGGGGAATCCCATGATGACTTCCCTTTCTTGGATGTCCAACAGGCGCTTTGCACCTTTCTTGTTCACCAAGCAATGCTTGTCCTGGTATTGATAGGGAGGAAAACGGTGCATGTCAGCTTCCCAGCGCTTCTTTTCACTGGGAGTGACCTGATTCAGTCCTGCCGGTTTATAGCCTGGCTTTGCACGGGGTCTACTTGTTGTAAAAGTGGGAAAAGGGGACGGGTCGCCTTTGACCCACCCTGACTGTACATACCTACCAGCATCTATACAAGTCGCGAATTGGACACTAGCCCTACCCGCGGGAGTCTTCGAGAAATGTATCCCGGGCCCTTCGGTGATTTCCCAGTCCACCCAATAGAGCCTGGGTCGATGCGCCAGGGATACTCCCGCCGCATCGATGTGCCACGGGGGACTCCCAAATGAGGCAGTCATAACTTCCTCATCCGCCAGGTCCATGGATGCCACACTTTCCATGAGGGCTTGAACTTGCGCCCAAGGAAAGCACTTCTTGACCAGATCCCGAATTCGAGCTACATGGGAGAACAGCGCACTTCGTTCATCCCTTAAAGCGCCTTTGCGGGAGGCGTTTAAACCGCTAACTCCCTGGCACGGGGGACCAGCCCCCAAAACTACAAGTGACACTTGGGTGAAACGCTGCGACCATTGTTTGACCATTTCATAGTCAACCAAATGGACATCAGAAACCACCAACACACCGGGGAAGTGGCTTTCCACTACCCGATTTGCCTCAGCCGATTTTTCGACACTGATGTGGCCATGCACGTTCCAACCTAAAGCATCGGAAGCCACTCTCAGTGCCCCGATCCCATCAAACAGACCTATAGTGAGGACACCTGTGATTTCACAGGGCTCTACCACATCTCCCCTAACGTTACAAGCACTAGCAGTGATCCCCCAAGGGGTAAGACCTTCACTTGCAGTGACACCCCCACCATGTTGTGAGGCATCGCTAGCTGTAACCATCGGAGAGATTTCACTCCGGAAGTTCATGTACGCCAAAGGAAGAAGACCCAAAAACCTACTAAGTTCCGTCACCACCTCCGGTGGGAGGGTGAATTGAACTACTGGAGGATAGCCTGTACAGTCTAGAATGAATTGCCAGACATGGTTGAGACTCCCCAGGAGAGGTCTTCTAAACATGGCTATGTACACAAGACCACCTCCCACAATCTGCATTTGCTTCTGACTGCTGGTCCCCTTCTCTAACAGGAGCTTTGTCAGATGGGCATATTTGAGCACCTTCTCCACCTTGGGATAGGCAATCCCTAGTCGCCCATCCACAATCGCTCCCTGAACTTCAGCCTTCGGCTGCCTAGCTACTCCCTTTTTGGGATGACGTGGAATCCCCAGCTCGGCATAGGTTTCCTGCAAGCCTTGGATTAACGCTGAGGGCTTTCCTTGGATGGTATCAGCCATCTCTTTGGATGTTCGCTCCAGTTCATCAAAGTTATCCAAGTATATCCTATGCACAGGATTGGCCGCCGAAAAAGGCCTGTCTTTCCTCAGTTCGGCTTCTGCACCTTGCAAGCCAACTCTCTTCAAAGACTGCTTGAGGACGTACCTATGTACATGCTGAGCTAAGGACACGGAGTTCTTGAACCCCATCGGGAGTACAGCGCTGCAGGGATACCATCTGCCAGGCCGCTCCCCCGCTAGACTATCCGGTAAAGGTCTGTTGAATGCCAAGTACGGATGCCAGGAATTTGGTATCCTGAAAATATAAAAGAAAGCCCTTACATCCTCCGACGAGACCAGAAGGTCTTCATGAGGTTGGATATGCAGTGGGGCCATTCCAGCCCAGGAGGGGAGAGTACTGACATCACCATCAATCCCCCGGACCACCCCGTTAAGGGGCACCAGGTTCATGATTATTCTCATGATTTCTGTGGTGCCGTGGTATTCATTTTTCGACACTCCAAATAATCCGTTGAGGATCGGATGGCCACCCACTTTGTAGATGTCATCCTCATGAATACGGGAGAATACTCCTCTATCCAGGAGCTGAGCACAGAATTCCTCCCAATCTTCTAAAGGAACCAACACCCTAGGAGGTTTGCACCATTCTTGATCCTCAGGATCCAAGAGGTAATCCTCAAAGTTAAGAACATAGTGACGACAGCCTAGCTCTACTACATCCTCAAGTGGCACGCTGCCAACTTCAGGCGGCAACGCGGGAGAGACATTTTTCCAGCTCATTGACTGGGCAGTAAGCACTTCCTCTCCCTTGTAATCAACTCCCTTTACCCTGAAAAACTCTGACCAATCTGGCATTTTGTCCTCAGACTTCCAAGATGCAATCCGCTCGCAATCTTCCATCAGTCCCCTCAAGACTGATTTTTGATATTCAGACACAGTCTTACCAGCCTCAGTTCCTTCACCGTTCAGAGAGTTCAACGAATAAACCAAAACTCTCAAAACAGTGCGTTCATAGGGGGAGTTCAGGGGGAACAACTGGCCCAAAAAAGAAGGGGACGAGGGCAAGGGAAAAATCCTGCCCGTGGTCATGGTCTTGCAGAGCCGTCCTAAAAAGTCGCCCACCCTCATATTGAGCCAGTTCATGATATTCTCCAACACACCCCCTGACCCCCCGTCGGAAAACTCAACACTTTTCACAGGGACTAACTGACCTACGCCTAGTTCGTCCGGATCGTGTGGCTCCACAGGAGCTTCTGTACCAGGTGAAATTCCTACCCCAGTGGCAGCTGCGGCAGGTTGCAAAAACGACGAATGCGGGAGATGAGACGCTCCCTGAGTGAAACAAAGCCCTCTCACTGAATCCTTTCCAAAGTCAAGCCCTTTATTCAGAAGTCGCCCACGACGAAGAAGTCTTCTCCTCACAAACCCAAGCCAGCCAACCTTTCTTTTCAAATGCCTCCTCAACTGACGGGAGCCCTTTGCTCCCTCTCCTCTCTTCTTTGGCCCCTCATCTGGCCTCTCTATCTCATCTCTCGGCCTCTGCTCATCATGTCTCTTCGGAGAGTCTATTATCTTTGCTGCCCTCTCCCGATCCTCATAATTCTCATCAGCTTCCTTTCCCCCCACTCTCAGGAGGGTTTCTTCCCTTCTGCTTCCTTGTTCTTTCCTTTGCCTTTTGGTTGCCCTTTCTGCGTCTTCTCTTTCCCCTTGCCTCGGCCTTTCTCCGTCTGGGGATATCCACCCTTGACATCCTGGTCCAATTTGGCCTCTTTCTTGGCCAACTGGGCTTCCTGCCTGGATGACATGGAGGGCTCCGGAACTGGAACCAACTCCAATTTCTGTGAGGTGGTCCATGCCGTCCCAGCGGAGGTCATTTCGATGGCCTTCATGCGTTGACACAGTGCGTCCAGTGCTTCTGCTGGCCGCGCCTGGACCAGCAAATCGCCGATCCAGGCCAGAGTTTGAAACTCTTTCCCCACGCCCCCAGAGAGACGTGAGGAAAGGTGCACTCGGGCATACTGAGTCATAATCGGCGGAAGGGTCTTCTCGTCGAGGTCCCAGTTGCTGCCACTCGCCTGTGTGACAAACTGCTTCATCTGGGAGATTGATTGGGACGCTAGCAGCCCCGGGGCCAGCGTGGAGATCCGGTGCACTTTGGATCTGTCGGCCAAAATCATATCTCCCTCCATGTCGCTCGAAGTTGTGGAAGTCGATGAAGTGGCTGAACTGGAGGAGTCCCGGTTTCTCTTCAGGACTCGACGGACCTTCTTGGTAAGCTTCTTCCTGTGGCGGACACTCGGGTCCATCCCTGTTCCAGCATACAGGGATTCTAGACTCTTTCGAGCCACAGTCTTGCCCCCCAACCTGGGGCGTTCGGGGGATCTCTTTTCTCCCTGCTCTGCGTCCTCCTTTGGCTTGGCCTTCTTCTTCTTTTTCTTTTTCTTCCTTCTCTTCCGACTCTCCGATGACGATGATCTCACCTCGGCTCCATGCTTCAGCTTTTCTTCCTCTCGCCGCCTCCATTCAGCTTGGTCCGCAGCTAGCAGCTGCGTCTCAGACTCTTCCACCAAGTTCAGCTCCCACGACTTCTCGTCTTCTGGTCTGAGGCGACGCAGCCTTTTTGCGTGCACTAAGTCAGGCCCCTCCCGAAGTTGGGTGCAGCTAGGACGACAGAGATGCACCCTGACACGGCACGGCTTGTGCGATGTTCCAAACCTCAGGAGTTGTTCGTTCTTAATGCCCGACAAAACACCCACCAGCTCACGCTCGTTCTCTTCTATGACCTCTTGTTCAACTCGAACAGCAGCAGGACAAAGTTGTTGATTGTAGCTGCCCTCCGGGATGAGGATAAGATCACCCTTTTTGAAACGACCTGGTGGAACTTGATGAGATTCAACAAGAGCTCCTCTGAGGTACTCTTCCTCCCCACTCACTTTTTCGGGAGCTTCTTCTCTCTCCTCAAAGGCGGCCTCTTCCTCCTCCTCGGCAGAAGGTCGGCGTAGAGCACCTCGACGGGAAGCAGGCCTTCTCAGGACCTCAGGCGCAGCAGCTGGCCTTCTCCTCATTTACTTTGGCGCTGCTCACGTTCCCTCTTTCTCTCAGCGCTCGGCCCAAAGTTGTAGATGTCCTCGTTCCTCAAACGACGTGTGACTCCCTTCGATCTGGGCGGCCGCCACTGATGAGCCCCCTCTCCAATAAGGTGGAGGGCCCTCAGGCTGGTGGCTTCAATCTCAGAGGAGGTGGATCGGCTGGTCTGAACGCTCAGTCAGTGTCCAGCGTCCTGGAGGAGGCTCGTCAGCTGCGAGTGATCGTGTCCTGGATCGCCTAGGTGGGGTCCTAGCTGAGGCTTTACTTTCTGGCTTACCTGCAGCTGTCCTCTTTGGCGCAGAAGCAGGTCGGCTGGGGCCCGGTGACGGCCTCTCTCCTTCCTCAGCTTCTGCGGGAGACACTTCTCCCTCAACCACCTCTAAAGGACTTCGGTCGGCTTCCTCTTCGCTGGGCTCCTGCTTGACTAACTTCTTCTCCTCAGGTGACTTCTCTCTGGTTCTCTTCGGCCTCCTTGAACTTTCACGATCGGGAGACGACCTCTTGTCTCCCCTGGTCCTCTTGCGACTTCTACTTCTGTGGTCCTTGGCTTTACCCTTCTCGGCTTTCTTGTCTTTGACCTTGGTGGATTCTTTCTTGGACTTTTTCTCAGTCTTTGGGGCTTTCTCTACCGCCGGCTCCTCAGGCGCCTCAGTGTCCTCCTCTTCGGGGCTTTGATCTGCTGGCTTTTCCTGGGACTCCTCTGCCAAGGATCCACCAGGTTCAGGATGCGCTCCACGAAACTCAGCGACCTCGTTGTAGGCGAACCGGGCGAGGTCCACAAAGTGAGATCGTAGAGCTGAGTTCGAATGGCAAGGACCTAAGTGTGTAGCCAGTCGCCTCCAAGAGCAACAGGCGGAGCACGAGCAGGAGACCCAAGTTGCAATCCCAGGGTCTCCCATACCACACTTAAGCCAAAGCTAGGGTGCAAAGAAAGATACCTACACCGTTCTTCTTTAAGTCCGGGGGCGTTAACCCATATATATGTATATACATACATACATATGTATGTAATATATGTATACGTACTATATACGTATGGTTACAATTGTGTCTTTACATACTCTATGATATTGTTGAATCATGATCAATCAACATTTTTGGAGTACAATCTGGTTGAGCATAATCTGCCACAATTGTTGGCTCCATAGGCTTTCTCTCAGTCACTCAGGTAGCTCACTGCGAGTCCGGTCGACTCCCTTTGATGCTGGGGCCGAAACCATTGAAAAGGACACAAGCGCATTTGGATGCTGCCCCCCAGAAGGTGTAGTTGATGAAAAGCCTATGCTTATAAGCTGCTGATAACTAAAAACAAGCACTGGAGGAGTCACGAATCAGGCTTGCCCTCAGATCTGAAAATGGAAACCATCAAAAAATCTCAAAAATATGTCTTCATCAATGGATGATTCTCCCAGGAGAAACATTGAAACTCCAGTACCAAAGGGAATGAACCACTTTTCATTCATGGCATGATCTAGCAAAATGTCAGGCGGTGCCCCCCAGTTATGTTTCTTGGTTTGCAAGCCCCATCAACATCCATTGACTGTAGACATATCATGATACATCTACAGTACACCTTAGTAGCACATCTTCTTAATCTACTTATCTGCACCAACTTAGCTAACAAACATGGGCACGAAAGCACTTTGTAGCTATGAACTGACCGGCCGAGGTTTACCCGGCAAGTAAATGCGACTCAACTGATTGAAATCAACATATAGCGTCGGATTGTAACATAGAATGCACGGATATAAATCTGGCTGCACTTCATGATTACCCTCCAGTAATCAACCGTGGCGGGCCGCTGGGAAATCCCCGAACTAAATGGAGGTTTCTAGCTGGCAACACCATCCATAAATGGGGGATTGTCCACCATTTACCATGTTTGATTACCAGAGTGTCAGAGGCCTCAAAGGTGCTGATATCAATTTGAGGTCGTCCCATCAGCAAAATTCACCTCTGGATAAACATGACTTCCTGATTCACCCACATGATTTTTGCAAAAAATATCACTGAGTTTTGATCATTGGATACTATTCACAATTCCCATCATTGTTTTAAAAAAAAACTGAAATTGAAGAATATCCTAATGCTGACCAGCAGTTCCCCACGTTTTTTTCCGAATCTTCCACCATGCTGGAGCTCCCCGCAATCATCTTGTGCTCGACCGGGGGTAGGGTTTGTCCCCCGGGAACCGCTATTGAGCCAAATTGGAGAAGGTTGGGAGTTTTTTCGGGGATTATTGGGTCATGGGGTTATAGAGGGGTTATAAGCGGGGTAACACCCAGTCGAAAACCCAGTGGCTAATGCGTATACGGGGGTTATACTACCCAATATTGTCGGAAGTGCCGGCCCCGAACAATAGCTCGGCTAGCTTGGCTAACTGATGGATCTATGGCCAAGATCTCTATAGTCAGTTGGATGGGGGGACATAAACCAACTTATAACTAGGGTGCCTTCTTGTAGCGGAACAATAGTACAACGAGGAAATGTGTTTGTTCGTCTATTAGCCGATATTTGTGATAGGCCATCAACACTCACCATTGAACATCATATCATCATCATCATCATCATCATCATCATCATCATCATCATCATCATCATCATCATCATCATCATCACGATCACAGCATCAGACATGGCACACCAGCTGAAGATGTTTCTCAAGTGACGTCCAGTCAACAATCCAGTCTCAACCTTTCACGGGGCTGTCCTGGCGACCCATGAATCATCGCAATCTGAGTATCATTCGGGGGTTTCCTAAGCCATGGGGGATCCCCAAAATGGTTGGTTTATAATTGGAAATCCCCCAAAAAAATTGATGATTTCGAGTACCCCGATTTTGGGAAATCTCCATTTACAGCCGCATCATGAAAAGACTCTATGATTCTCTTGTGATTTTCTATGTCTGCGAGAAATCATAATATACTTTTGCATGAAAAGAGGGAGCTCTTGTCAGGTTCCCAATGCACCCTCTTAGACAACTCATCTCACAGCAACTTTCTCTCGTTCGGTAGTCACCGGAAAGGCTCGCGACGCACGCGATGGGGAAGACCGTCGTTCAGATCGACGGAATGTGGCTGACGGCCCCACGGTTCGACATGTCTGCAGGGTGCTGCCTATCACTTTGCACAAAGCTGTTTGTCTGATTTTTCCTGGGGGGTGGGCAAAGTTCTGCAATGGATTATCCGCCAGTGGCCAATTTCGGACAATCCCAAATGGATCCTTTTGTTTTTGTTGTTTTTTGGTGGGGCCTTAAGGATACTCCTCCAGAACAGAGATGATGGCACAAAGATTGCACAATCTTCGTCCATCCTCAAAATTGACCAGCCAAAGAGAAACACCATGTTTGCTTCTCTCAATGGATTGGTTAAAGGGAAAAATTACAGGAAACTCCCATATTTCATGGGAAAATCAATGGTTTCCTGTAGGTTTTCCCTTCAACCAATCCATTGCTTCTCTAGTTCCGGAGTTCACCCTGATATTTTTTTGAACCCAGTCTGACTGTGTTGCTATCACCCCATTGCTGATCGCATCTTCAATTTTTGTGCACTGTTTCCATCTTCAGACCTGTCTTACGAGGGCGGCGCTACGGATTCAATCGAGTTTGAGCTGTGGCAAGTAGCAGCAGAGGAGATGACATGACCTACCCTCTGGTGAACTAACATGACCGAGGCAAAAGTTGGGATAGTTGGGGACCGGGAAGTCTTATGAATCTCTGAAATACGTGCAGAAGTTCAGCAACAAAATGGCAGATCTCAGGCTGTCAAGATTTGCCTTTTGATCAGCAATGATTCTACAAAGGGGGCTGTGGCAAGTTCCAACCCTCGATTTGGGGATGGGTCAATACCTACAATACCACTAGGTGACGAGCATCCATTTACCAGTTTGGTGTTCACCAGGAGGCTTTTGACCCACAGCGGTTTTGAGACTGAATCCGCTCTGCTCTTATCCGAGACGGCACCTTGAGTTGTGCAACGGACGCATCCTCTGGACGGTACCCTTCGCTGGGCATTGCTCAGACTTCTGAGTAATTTAGGGCGTTGTAGAGGACTTTCCTGCACGCTTGTCAAGACTGTGTCTGGCTTCCCCAGGCCTCACCAAACTTCAGTTCTCTTCAGCCTCAAATTTAAAGTTGTCTTAAAACAATTTCTCAATCTCTCGTTTCTCTCCTTTTTTGAATGAAATCCACCTGATTTTAATCAGAGCTGGCCTCATCTGCTCCAAAGCAGCACGGCTGTCTTCCTCGTTCTCGGGATATGTCACGTTTTGGTACATGATGGGTACCTGATGCTGGAGCCCACCAACAGCGGCGCCGAAACCAGGAAACATGCTGATACAATACAGAAATGAACATGTGAAAAAGTGTGGCATATGTATGATGTATGTAACAAATGTATCTATGTATATATGCATATATATAGATATATATATATATACATGTATGGGTCAAAGTTGACTAGCAAAGGGGTTCACAAAGGAGGTATGATGTCAGGACTGCCCGAGACGAAGTCGGAGTCAAGAATTGCCCAAAAAAGAAAGTGAACGGCAAAGGCAACCACACCTGTTCTTTCCAAACGTTTGCGGACCTGAAAAGAATCGACCTGCGAAAACGTGGTTTGAGCAATGATGGCTTTGATATGGCTGTGCCGAAAATCTGGCCACACAAAAATCTGTTGGTTTGTCACAGTTCCCCCATGAAAATGTTAAATCACCAATGTTGGGGACGTACCCCATTGCCAGACATGGCGATGGGTCCAAATTAGGTGCCCCTAAAATTGGAATATCCTCCAATCTGCAGTCTCCTGGGTCTTTAGTTTTGACTCATAGCCACATGCCATTCACACCTCCAACAAGAAGCAGTAGCCACCTTCATGAACGCCCTCACTACAATGTTATCTAAATCAATGAAGATAAGAAGTCAGTGCACCATTTATGGCTGGGTCTACCCAAGAACTATACCGCTCAATTCCTATACCACAACCCCTAAATAGTTGTTGAACAGTTGAAAAACCTCGAAGTTATAGAGAAAACATTGGTGCTTGTTGTATAGCAATGAAATTCCCGAAATAAAGATAACACACGAAAAAAATGATCCCCTGACACTTTGGTTGTTTAAAATAAGGTAATAGCCTGGGCCGATTCAAAAAACACTTGCAATAGGTATATCTGTGTGTTTATATGTAATATATATACTGTATATATATATATATATTCATATATATATATATAACTATATATATAACTATATATATAACTATATATGTAACTATATATGTAATTGTATATTATATATATATATATCATTCTACATATACATACCCAATAAAAATAACCATGAGAATATAAAGGCTCTGTATGGCTATGTATATCTTGGGGTTTGCCCCATTGGACCATCCCAAGCCAGATCCTTCACCACCTGCCTCCGTCCAATGCTTTGGATCCCCCTGATGTCGAAGTACCGGCACCTGCAGCGCCATGAGGCCCAAATCATCCAGTCGCCATTGGACCATGACTTAGTAAACCCATGGTGACTTGGAAATCCCCCAAGCGGATTTTCTGGGATGCTTGTTACTGAATCCTGTCGATTCAATGCCTTGAATCAGACTTCGGGGTATTGATTACCCCAAGTGCTCGCTCTCTTCATGGTTGGTACTGTAGTTCATTGGAATTCAACTTAATTAGTCCCCATTTCTGGATAAACCCACTGGTCAACTTGGTTAGACTTGGCACTGATGAAGCGAATTGGTTCAGAAAAAATGGATGAGTTGAGCCAAAAATGCCTGGTCGGTCAGTCCATAAAGAAATGGATCATTTCAAACTATAACTTGGTTGACTAACATAACTATGGAAAATCACCATGTTTAATGGGAAAATCCACTAGAAATTGCCATTTTCAATAGCTATGTTAGTTTACCAGAGGGTAGAACTTGGTGAATTCTATGGTTTATGGGGGAATATAACTATACTTTATGGGGGTCTATAAACCAACAAACATAGCTGGGGGGCCTCACCTTGTACAGAATTGTCTGAAAATATGTACCCCCAGGATTAAAACCTCATTTTGTTCGCTAAAACTGCCATTTTGGGTATCCCACAGTGGCTGTTGGTTATATCCACCGTATCCCCGCTATCCCACTATATCCCCATTCATTTGTGGCTTTTACGCCACCATTTTCAGACAATCCCATCTCATATTGTTGCTTTATGTCAAAGCCGATCATATCCCATCAAAAGCCGATCATATCCCATCAAAATCTCGTTTAAACCCCATAAATGCCCAAGTAATATATCCCCAAAACGCAGTTGATACTCAAGATGTTTCATTTTTTCAGTTCCGCGTTCTGCCAACTTGGTACCGCTCGGTATACCGCTCGGTGCTCCGACACAGCATTGCAAGGTCATGTCGTGGGCGTAGAACTGGGTCACGTCCCGCTCCTATGGGAAGCTGGAGGGGGATTTCCACATTCAAATATGGTAGCAATATATGGTTTACTAATGTTTATTATGTATGTCCCACATTGCAACATTTTTGAATAGGGCACCTAACAGGGAAAACGATTCAAGTTACTGAAAAAAATGAACAATTAAATGAAAAATTATGATGAAACCAATATTTGCAGATTCCAAGGGTGAAATTATTGCATCTTTAAATGATGATGGACCCATCCCAAACATGCATGCGGCCGCATTCAGAAAAGTATCTCATCTGTCCCACTGCCACAAAACAGCAACTTGTCTTAGCTGTGGCTAGCTGGTGCTGAATACCTAGACCCCATCCGCCCACAACAAAACCCTTCAGTTCACGGAAGAAGTGCGGAGGTCGAAAGGCTCAAGGCCAGTACTCAGCCGCCCTTTTGTGTGTCACGAAGATTCAGGACCCACTAGAAGTCTGAGCCGTTCAAGAAAATATATAGGTCATAGCCATTTAAGGCCTAAAAAGGTAGCAAAAAAAAACTCTTAGGGCAACCCAGCCTCTGGTCTCAAGGTCCAATCACCGTCGCATCATCTCAGTTGAGGCATGAAAAATATCCGTGCCCCATGCCAATATTGAACTGGCAAATAGGTATCCCAAATCTATCAGGAAAAGCAACCCCCATTCCCAGAAAGATAGAAAGTTGCAAAAATATTATGAAATATATTTTTCAAATACTGGTAAATCGAACACATGTTTATCTTTTGGATTTTTTGCGCAAAATTTACTATCCCCATTTCATATGATGTCCATTGATTTCCCCATGATATCCCCATGAATATTCCATGAAATTATCACATCAAGATCCCCATTAAATCATAATTTTTGCTGATTATTTCCAGAAAATTTACATGTCACCACCATATCCATTCAAATTCTTCCATAGGAATTCTCCATCCTTCCCGTGGTTTCCATCGTATCTGTCCTCCTTCCAGTTGTAGATGCGAATGGTCGCATCACCTCCAGCAATGAAGACCGTGTCATCATCGATCATGCAGACGTCACTGGCGATACCTGGAAGCGATGTTCAAAATCCCTCTGTCGTTCCATTTACCCTCTGGTAAACTAACATAACTATGGGAAATCACCATTTTTAATGGGAAAATCCACTAGAAATTGCCATTTTCAATAGCTACGTTTAATTACCAGAGGGTAATCCTGGTTGGTTAAGAACGGAATTCCCCGTTCTGGGATTATGAAATAATCCAAAATATATGAAGGGTAGTATAATCCCCAAACTGATCATTCAACCAACAGGGGTATTGAACATTGCTCAAATCGGGATGATAAGCAAAAAAGCGAATTTATATAGAATGACTACTGTAGTAAGCCCAAAAAAGATAGACAATTGCAAGTAATTTACAACTATTTTAGATGCGGGTTTTACCAACTTCTATCTATTTGGGGGGTACTATAGTTGAGTCATAGAATCCAATGATGACCTGATTCTAACATGGCTAATCTCAACTACTGAGGAAGTGCTAGGGCTGGTGTGTTGGAATCGCATCATCATGAAAGGGATTATAATTTACAACTATCGTGATGATAAGATGTTTAATTGCAAAAGATTCACTTGTATTGATACCCATCCATTGTTGACCCAGCAAAATAAAGTTGGGATACCTGTCCAAGAAGTCCCCAAGCCGACTTACAGCAAGAATTCTTTTGTTGATGGTTGAGTATGCCAATTCAAATTCATTGAAAATACCCTCTGGTAATCAAACACGGCAATGGAAAATAACCCATTTAGTGCGATGATTTTCCCAGCTAGAAGCCTCCATTTAGTTTCTTAGCGGCCCATCATCTTTGATGACACCGGATGGTAAATTGGAAGGCCTGGAAAATTGTATCAGGCTTGAGAAGCATTACCTTAGATGGTCTCCCAATGGTTACGTCCTTGTTTTCGCCATTGAAACAATCGCCATTGAGTACTCAGACCATTGGGGGCCATTGAGAAGTCTCTTAGCAAGCGACATTCCATGCGCAAGTGAACGTAACGGGGTTCAAATGGGGAGCAAAGAAGAATTAAATTGCTTGTTCAAAGCAACACAGTATCATTGGGTATCCCAACAATAACAACAACACATTCTTGGGTAGTCAAACAAGTATCCGTTGTTTGTTGAATCCATTGTGCATTATTCAAAGCAACTGAAATGGGTAATGGGCAGGGCCCCTTTTACAAAATTGTCCCCATCACCTTGTGAGGGCCTGAAGGAAACGGTAAAGGAAATGTTTGAGGACCCCTGAAAAATAGCCAACAATCATGGAAAAACCAAGACAATTGCACACACCATCGAAAAAGTGGTTCATTGGAAACGGTTTCCTTGTGAGGATTTTTTCCATCTGGTGGCCTAATAAGCGCAACACCTTTTTGATGTCATCAGTTGCCCATCTCAAAGCCGTAACGCAGATCCCTATTTGGGGTGAAATCCCCAGGTGTGAGGGTTCAATCCTGGGGGTGCAGTGGAACCAGAATAAGTGGGTTGTATTTCACCATAGTTGTTCGCAACATTTGCAAGGAATTACCAGAGTTATACCCATGTTTGTTCCACCCCGAGCCTGCACCCCAGCCGTGGTGTTTGGTGCTCGCGTTTGTGGTGAAATCCCCATCATCACCCAGTCTGCGCCTCGAGTTTTCAGCTCGCAGAGCAGCCTTGGGACAGTTCGTTGAATATGGTACCAAGAAAAGAAGAAGAACTATAGATACGCTCTGACAATCAAACATGGCTGGTACCAAAAATGGTGGTTTCAATGGGAAAATCACCTATCAAGTGGGGATTTTCCATTGCCATGTTTCATTGCCGGATGGTTTTACCGGGGGTTAAAAAAGGGGTTATCCCACTGAAGACAGGGTGCCAAAATGTCATGGTTTAGGACATCCTTGTCCCACAAATTTTGGCCATAGTCTTGTGCAGGTCATGATGGGTTTTTTGCGCTGTGTGAAACCTCGAGTTTTTAGCAGGTCCAGGGCTGGACCATCCTTTGGTAATCAAACATGGCAAACAATCCACCATTTAGTTTGATGGTTTGCCCAGCTAGAAACCTCCATTCAGTTCGGGGATTTTCCAGCGGCCCGCCATGTTTGATGACACCGGACGGTAGCAAGAAATGACAACTCTCGAGGGCTCGAGGTTGGTAAGTTGGATCAAGTTTTCACGGCGAGTTGTCCACCTGAACAAGTTCTACCACATCGGTATGGTGGGAAAATGCGGGAAATCCCAGTGCTACTTGGATGATCATGCTGGGTGAAATATATATATATATATTACATATGGTTTGCAACCCAGTTGTAAATGGAATAACGCCACTTCGGAAGCTTGCGAACCATGGTTCCCATCCACATACCAATATACCAGGAGGTGAGTTGATGGGATGCAGGAACGGCAGAGCGAACCCACTCATGGATCGAAAGGTGGTTGGAGCGTCGGCCTATCTATCTATCTATCTATCTATCTATCTATCTATCTATCTGACTAACTGACTAACTGACTAACTGACTAACTGACTAACTGACTAACTGACTAACTGACTAACTGACTAACTGACTAACCGACCAACTAACATACCAATATACTATGGAATAATCCTCCAAGTAGGCCCCATGGTTCGTAGATTCTTGAAGGAAACACCGGATAGTGGTTCAACAACCTTTTTGTTGCTTCAATAGTCTCTTTGCCAGCTATCTTCCATGTAATGTTTGCAACATATTTCCACTTTGAGTGGCCAATTGTACCTGCGCCAAGCTGGAGGCTCTGAAAGTTGGATCCATGCCATTTTATGGCCATTGAACAATGGGGAACATGACAATCAAACAATCGATTGACCTACATTGATGATCATGTACCCATGAAAATCAGAAAGTCTTGTAGATAAATGATATCCCATAAACTCTGACCAACCATGGTTTGTTTGGCGACTTTGCCACGTTTCACAGCATCCAACCCATGATTTTCCTTGGTGCTTCGGAGCAAAAAGGGGGTGCCACCGTGGGCCACCTTTGATCAAAACCTTGCCCAACTTGCCCCATGTGATTCCAAGCGGCGCAGGCTCCTCAGCCCAATTCCAGATCTTCACGGTCTGTGCCGCAAGAAATGCTGGAACTAAAAGGTGGTGCCCCATAGTGAAGTTAGTTTATAAGTCCACTATCAATGGATTGGTTTCAGGGGAAATCGACAGGAAACCACGGATTTTCCCATAGAATATGGTGGTTTCCTGCAATATGTCCCTGAAACCGATCCATTCAAAACCAGGGTTTATGCTGAACATAACATGTTCGAACTGTAGTTAATGGGGATGATAAGCAACAAACATCACTGGGGGAGCACCACTTTGTAGGTCCTGGGTGTTGGAGTTGTATCAAAAATTGGGGCTTCAAAGACAACGGAGGATAAGCCATACAATGGGGGTATACTAGGGATGCAACCAACGATCTGGCACCATGAAGTATTTGGTCATTTTGGGCTGGCTACCGATATGTGAACCATAATTTATTGAATTTATGGTTGCCCGGATACCTATGCGATACATATGTGCCTATTCTATACCCTCTGGTAATCAAAGATTGCAAGGGAAAATCCACTATTTACAGATGATTTTCCCATAAAAACCTCCATTTACAGGGGATTTCCAATTGCCACGTTTGAATACCGGAGGGTACCCTGCCACCACATTGAATTGAATCGTATGGCTGGCTGTCCACATTTGCCGCATGCCTTGTCTCCGGAACATGTGGCGATGGTGTTTTTGCCCGCATAGCCAATGCTCACAATGCCGTTCCTTAACAAGGAATGAGACGTCGATCCGGAAAGGGAAAATGCTTTAAAACACTTCGATTCCATTGGTTATCTACCTGAATTGAAAGAGTTCCTGAATTGAAAATTGTAAATGAGCGCTCCTGTTGAAAGATGGTGGAATCTCGAAAAATAAATATGAACATGTTTGCACAGTACATCCTGACATCAATTCATTGACTGAGCAATGTATCCCTATTATGGGTCATAATCATAGTACATTTCAGTCAATAAACAGGCAATATAGTCCTACACAGTATACTAACCAATCAAGATGGATATTTCAACCGCTAAAGTGGTAAAATTCTCCAACTTGGTTTCAGTCGTGTCCAGCTGGGTCTCCACACCCATGGGCCTTGAAGTTTTTCAGCACCTGTCACCAGCGATCCAACATTTGCTATCTTTCGGACCAGCAAGGATTGCATCAGGTGATGTCTTGAAATCAAACCATCCAAGTTTCAAATAAGAAACATAATATATAATGTAATTTATAGTAAAATATATAATATAATATATAATATAATATATGAAAATACCTCCAAAATGCCAAGGGTCTCTCCAAAATGTTTTTTTAAAAGACCAACGCACCACACCGATTGCCTCAGGTGCCCTGCTTTAAAAAATCTCACCTCCAGCTTCGATCCTGGCGCCACGTTCCAGATGACCACGGTCCTCCAGAGTCGGACCGGTCATTTCTTCAATTCGAAGTGTCCCAAATGGTTCCAGAAATGGGGATCCCAATAGCTGGATGGTTTAAAATGTTTAATTTGGAAAATCCGGATTGAAAGCGGATGCTTTAGATTGATTTAGGGGTACACCCATGACTTGTGAAACCTCCAAATAGGGATAAAAGAACAATGAAGTAGAACGAAATAGTTTGAACTTCATTCATTTTAATGGCAACGCAAGGTGGAAATTGCTCTGATCTATCATGCCCGACTGAGCTAGGTGTTTGTACTAGAATAAACCATTTGGTCAGATCTAGAAAAGAACAGTACATGTAGGTGAAATCCTAATTGTACCGATGTCTCTATTGTTTGTCCCTAGTTTCGAGACCTTCTCGAATGTCTACCTACACACTTTTATGCAATAGTCTAGACCCACATCCACCAGACAGGGCGATTATCCTCCAAGATACTCGTCTGATCAAGTTAAATTCTGATTTTCCTTGCCAAATCCCAAGTTGAATCCATATATTTCTTAGTTAAATCCCTATGTTCCTTACTTGAATCGCTGTTTCCCACACTTTTCCCAATTATTCCCACTGGAAATTCCCCCCTCGGGAGCTCCTATCATAGGAGCAACTGGCAAACTGCCGACCGTCCTGCAGTCTAAAAATTGGCCCGTTGAAGAGGGAAGTACTAACATTACTAGAGAGATTTTATGGAATGTTTATGGTATGTGAATGGGATGAAGTAATGGGATGATGTTGAAGAGGGATCTTAAAGGGATGAAGTAATGGGATTGAAAAATTGGATTGACTAATGGGATTGCATTGTATGATTCTTGGGAAACCAACATGTGTATATATATATATATGTATTTACTTATTCATTTGCTTATGTAATAAATTCTATTCATTGGTTTATTGATTTGTTTGTGTAGACACACGTGTTTGAATGCTCATGTAGAGATATTATATCCGATGCACTGAAACATGGCAACAGGGGTGTGTGTGTATATATATATATCATATGTACAGTATGTAAGTGATTCCTGGCAATCCATTTTGTGCTACGTCTTATCCAAGTCCTTCTGCATCTACGTTGCCCCAGGCAAAAGGCGGAAAAAGCGGCTAGACAAAGGGTGAAATCAGAATTTGTTTCCCCTTGTGGCTATAATGTACCTGTGAAGGGTTGGAGCAACACTAATTCACATCTAAACATTTCCACACAACAAGACTCTCAATGGTCATCCGCAGACTTACCTCCGCATACAATGCTCTGCAGGTGGAGTTACCTATTAATCTGCACATGACCAACCAAGAAAGATGAATGGGTGTTCGCTCAATCTGGGGATGGCCTATCGCAACAACCCATTGCAACCCATTGCAGCATCGTCAATCATTGAATCGTTAGACCCAGTGACACCCTGGTCCCCCTCTGAAGGCATCGTTCCTGTAGCATTTTTCTTGTTGGCTGCATCCGCAAAGTTGCTGGATGTACATCTTCTGACAAAAAAAACAGGTTTACCCTCTGGTAAACTAACATAGCTATTGAAAATGACCATAGAAATAGTGGATTTTCCCATTAAAAAATTGTGATTTTCCATAGTTATGTGGCTGTTTACCAGAGGGTATCGGTTTATCCACAGATGTCTTTGCTGCTCAAATCTGCAAGCCTCAACTTTGCCAACAAATGCCCGATGAAATGTCGCCCGTGTGATGTGACTGGCCATGAGTTCCACCCCCAGGGTGCTGGATGCTCATCCTCTGGGTCCTGTGGCAAAATCATGTGCCATAACCAGTCCCCATATATTTCTGATTCAATTCAATCCTTGTGTCTTGTCGCAAATCCCTAATGAAAATAGAGTGCGCCATGCGACCTACTAATTCATCATCATTTGCCTCTTGAAATTATCACGTATTCGGATAACTCGAATCTATATATAACATTTGCAGACAAACCCATTCGAACTGAATCCATGGGAAAACCAATGTTGTCTTTCTGGTAAAAAAAAATGCCTTCGTCTTATGTCTTTAATGATGTACGGTAAATAAAACCAACATGTCTCATGGATCTCCCATCAAAGCATGGTATATGGTTGCTGGTCATCCATCCCATAATGTGAATCCTAGAACTGAAAATGGTTTGATTATGTCCATCCCCAACTGAATAGCTGAATCTACTGAATTAATGGGTTCTATAAGTTATATATATATATATAATATATATATATATACATATAAATTATATAATCCAACTAAAACCCCTATTAAATATCCATAAATATCCCATGAAATCACCATTTTAAAATTTCAAATGGCTAAATCCGTCTGACCATGGGACAGCCATGTTTGTTGGGTGATCTCAGTGATCTCCCGAAGATTCCGCACCTTGCCCAAGTGACACATCTTGGTGACCGTGGCAAACCTGGTGATCTCAGCAAGAAAAATGGTGGATTTTCAGAGGATTTTACAGCTGATTTATGATGGAGGAGGTTGGTTATTAGTTGGTGATTACTGAGTTGGTAAACCAGGAGTTAACTGGAAATCCAGCATTTCGAATGGGTAAATCATCGAACCAAAGAGGCAATTTTATCCATTTTCCATAGCAGACTGTTGGTTTTCAGGAGGGTATGACTCACCAAGAAAGAATCATTAGCTGGATATGAACATAACAACCTGGAAAAGCGTGATAAGACAATGTTCTGTCATTGCGGATTTGGCTATTTTTTGTGTACAGTTGTTTTTCCAAATACCGCCATGTCCGGCTGCGATCCCTCTACTTACAGTATGACGGCAAGGGGGAGCGCGCCAGAGAAAAAGTGCATCAGTGGGTTGGCTCAGAAACCAGCCTGCCATAGTGTTTAGCAGGTTGCAACGACTGCGGTGAGAAGCCACTTCCTTTCCTTTTTTCTAGGGCTCAGAAGGTAACGTTAGACAGCCATGGTGCAACGACCGCGGTGAGGAGCCACTTCCTTTCGGAAGCGCCTGCCAGGAGGTCATTTTGGACTTGTTTTTCTAGGGCTCAGAAGGTAACGTTAGACACCGCGGCCGCGGCCTGTGGCCTGGAGGTTCCAATGGCGCCGCTTCCGTCCCTCAGTGCCATGGTGTTTTGCTGTTTCGGAAGCGCCTGCCAGGAGGTCATTTTGGNGGCCTGGAGGTTCCAATGGCGCCGCTTCCGTCCCTCAGTGCCATGGTGTTTTGCTGTTTCGGAAGCGCCTGCCAGGAGGTCATTTTGGACTTGTTTTTCGAGGGCTCAGAAGGTAACGTTAGAGACCGCGGCCTGTGGCCTGGAGGTTCCAATGGCGCCGCTTCCGTCCCTCAGTGCCATGGTGTTTTGCTGTTTCGGA
>BGPT01001398.1:150952-165211 GCA_003297045.1 Symbiodinium sp. clade C Y103 | reverse complement strand
CAAGTCATAGACTAATGAAACTAATACCTGACCATGAAGGGTGGAAGATCCCCAAACAACCCTGAGCACGAAACAACCCTGAACCATGAAAGTGGATTAAATTCAACATTTTAGCAACCGCCTCAAAATCGTCGTGCAGCTATCCCAAACTTTGAAGGGACGCGGTCTGGTTCGTTTTGTGCATACTGACCAAAAATTTAAATATATATGTGTACATGATAAATACAGATATATTTATATATTTGTAGATATATGTATATTAGATATATATATATATAAGATATTAGATAAATGTATATTGTATATATTTATATATATGTATTTATAAATATATATATATATACAAATTTGTTTTTTACCCAATACTTCCAAAAACTATTGTTTAAATAGTCGTTGTTGCAAGAACGTTTTTTTGCAGATTTTTTTTTGTCAGAAAAGAGCGCTCTGTGTTGGTCCCTTGATTGGGAGGTGTCTTTATTCTACGCCATGAAATGAACGTTCTACGGCAAACAATGGTTTTTCTACGCCAAAAAATGTTTTTTCTACGGTTTGTCTAGGATTTGTCTACAATTTGTCTACGGTTTGTCTGCGATTTGTCTGCGGTTTGTCTACGATTTGTCTATGGTTCTTGGGTTCGGCCTCAGGCAAGGAATGTTTATATAATGAAAAAATGAAAACCTAGTCGTTGATTTCCAAAAAAAAACCTTTCCAGAAATATTATTTAAACAATAGTCGAGGATAGTCGAGGAAGGTTACGGTAAATAAATTATATATAAGATCGACGTACATCAGATAACCCAGGTTGTCGACAGGAGTTTGCACATTTCAAAGCTGACCAACGGGGATCCATTTTTTCAGAACCAAGTTGTGCTTCAGGTAAACCGCATGTTTATCGGGACATGGTGGGAATCCACTCTTCGGTACTGCTGGGCACTGGGCACTGGCATGTTTCCACAAATGTGGCGGTCTGTTGAACCCGGCCAGGTGCGCAGCAACATCATTTCGAACAACAATGCCCTCTTCGCTATTTGTTTTGCATTTGGGCATCGGGCAAAGTTGGCCTAATATATCCCCAAATTGTCTTTAATTGGATGGGCAATAGTTAAAACATGAAAAACGTTTTTTGATGCCAATGCCCCATCGCTGGACATCGCACACTTTTAAGAGTCAAGGCCAAACAAAATCAGAATTTGTGGTCCCCTCGGCCTTTAAAACAACCGGAGTTGGTGGGACATTTATTCTGGTTTGCATCCACGATTTTTGTTTGACAGGTTGTTTTTTTTTCCAAGTGTGAATCAGTGTGAATTACAAAACAACCTAAACGCGAAAATTGCCGGTTTTTTTTTTTGCCAAGGCGTGCAGACGAACAGATCAATGGATCCATGCATTGCTGATCTTGCAGCGTTTGATGGCTTGGAACCTGAGACCAGCACATAGTCCTGGACTTCCATTTCTACGTTTTGCAATGTGTACTCATCTTACTGGTGCTTAGTAGGGAATGGGGGAATGGGATGATTATTAATGGTTATTATAGGTCATTCCCTCAGTCCCTGCTAAGCAGCAGTAAGTCATGTCAGTATGTCGAACGTGTTTGCAATACCATGTAACACAATGAAATCAAAACACGTCCAAAACCACAACCGCTACGCCTGGTCGGTGTTCGTGTTTGCATTCCATGTCCATGACTAATCGATACCAATCGGATGGGCCGTAAGCACCAACCAAACTGACAATGGGGCAACCCGAACAAATCTCAGACATTCGAGTTGTCAGTTGTTTTTTGTTCCACCGCAGCTGCACAAGGCAAACATAGCCCCAGTCGGGGGGCATACGAAAATCTTTCAGCATCTCTTGAGAGAAACTGCCTTGACTTATGATCAGTGAATCATCCAAGTCGCAAGAGATGTTGTTGCAGGTCAAATTCACAACCATTCAAAATTTGTAGACTTATCTTACTGGTGCTCAGTAGGGAATGGGGGAATGGGATGATTATTTAATGGTTATTATTTATAGGTCATTCCCTCAGTCCCTGCTAAGCACCAGTAAGTTATGTAGACTTATTGTTTAGAATTTTCGGGGAAGGAATGAGACAGAAAGAGGTCCATGGACACAAAGAGTCCATGCTGAAAGCGACAGGAAGGTGTTCATGACACATAGTTCTGAAAGACAATGTCTTTTCTGCTCTTTGATCATTCCGAATTGAGTTTTGATACTGTATCTTCTGATTCATACCTAGATCCCGTTTTTGTCACCCAAGATTCCAAGAGCTTTCAACTTGTGACCACAAGCCTTGCCATAAGCACGTGAGACCATTTTGCGAGTGCAACCCCCACCTGTTTGTCATGGGAGGGGAGTTTTTACGCCCATGTTTCCTGTTTTTAACCTTGATTTACGCCCGTTTTTCCCCAATGTGTTTCAAGGCACAAGTGTTTCTTCTACAACGTAACTATAAATCCAGATCTCCAACATAGATACAGAAAATGGCCCCTTCATAGATGATTAACTTCTCAAAAATGGTGAATGTCCACACCTGTGTTGGTTTACATGAGGGTGTCTCTAATTTTTGTTCGGGTCAGCCCCTTTTTTTGTCACAGCTCCACTCAGGGGTGTCCCCAGTGCCATCAGCTACAGCACCACCTTCACCGCGCTGACGGGCTGCCCCGGCGGCTGGCGGCGCGCTCTCAAGCTATCTACTTTGGTGGAGCACAGGCTGCAGGGGAATGATGTGACTTGGCGGATTTTAACCAACAAAAATTGTGATTCAATGGGACATGGGGAGATCATAGGGACATACTGGGACATGTAGTGAGGATATTCAGCAAGCTGGAAGCTGGGTGGTTTAAGTAATGGTGATTTGGGAATTTAATCGCCGTTTATTTTATGATAGCATCAATTAATGGGATTGAATGGGATTTAGTGACAATTTCATGGTGAGTTACCCCAGGGTAAACTGACATAGATGTGGAACACCCATGCAGGAAAGGATCTACTTGCATGCTGGATTTTCCACATCTATGTTGGTTAGTTTACAGGAGGGTACATACTTGGAAAGACTGGCAAAATAATGGGGATATAATGGGACATATAGCGAACTTGATATTACATTCGGTCATGTGTTTGATGATGTGACCACATGGGGATTGTAATGGGACTTGACCAACATTTTTTCCATGCGTTCTACCGTACGCTTTAATTGAGAAACATACAATTAAACTCGAGATT
Source organism: Symbiodinium sp. clade C Y103 (assembly GCA_003297045.1). Lineage (NCBI taxonomy): Eukaryota > Dinophyceae > Suessiales > Symbiodiniaceae > Cladocopium > Cladocopium sp. clade C. The sequence continues at coordinate 161,989 of BGPT01001398.1, read as the reverse complement.
ATATGGGTGTGTCTGGAAATGGTCCCCCATTTCATGGTTGTTGAATAGGACAAATGATTATGATCCAGTGGATTTTGGGTACAGTATCCAATGCAAAAATTGATGCTAAATGATCTAAATGGATCTAAACAGATGCTCATCCATGCCCATCTCCAAGATTGGTAATATTGGTTTTTACCCATTCCCATGTCTGGTTGGAAGCTGTCTATATTGTATGCCTTCAAGACGAAGAATTTTATCGTCGGGAATTTACCACGAAAACTTTGATGAGAGAGAGAGACGGTTATGTAGTAATGTGATGTAATTTGTCATTCCCCTCCGGTAATCAAACGTGGCAATTGGAAATCCCTTATAAATGGAGGTTTCAATGGGAAAATCCCCTAATTATAAATTGTGGATTTTCCATTGCCATGTTTGATTGCCAGAGGATAATTCGTTCACAAAAACCGATCAAAATACTAGGACAACAACTTTTGGCAAACGGTCTATGGGGTCGAGCCGAGCCGAATCGCCCGTGAACCATTGGTACGGTTTCGTTGATATGTTTGATTTCAACTTACCCTCTGGTAAATGTATGTAAATGTAACATAACTATGAAAAAAACACCATGTTTACTAGGTAAATTAACTATAAGTGGCAATTTTCAATAGCTATCTATGTTAGTTTACCAGGGGGTAGTGGATATGTTTGATAAACAACTTGGTGGCGAACAATTACCAGGGTGGGTAGCCAAAACACAAACCAACCAAAACTCATCCAAATTTGGATTCTAACAAACCAAATTCATCCAATTTCATGTTTCAACGGCCCAAGAGACATTGAACATTCGAACAACAATATGGCGTGGGGAGATGTTGAAGGGCCAGAGGTTCCTTATGGTTCCTTTGCCCCGCTGCACCCGATGGATTTGATGCATAAATGACATGTGGAATAGTCTTGGAGTTAGTTAGCCAACGATAATTATTGAACATTATTGAGATTTAGGCAAGAAATATGTTCATACAGATCAAACAAGCAGAACTGCGGTCTTTAAAAAAACATAAATCAATATTGATGGAACCAACCAAAAGAAAGCAACAGGTAATTCCACTTCATCATGCGGATGCAGTCATGGACCAACCTACATAACAAGTGCCTCTGAAGAGTGCAAGAGTTATATAGGGAAACTCACCACTTTCATCAGGTTCAGTTTGGTTAAGTTTGCTTCCACAAATTCTAACCAGAGCACTCAGATCATGTCCATCTTTTCCTCAACCCCCAGGTGTTTCAAAATGCGCTGGGTCCGGCCAGCAATGGTCCTTGGCGCTACGCTGTAGGAAGCTTGTGGGAAATGAGGAGCGTTGAGTGCGAGCCTAACCTGGTGCCCCGGTGCAAACGGGATGCACAACCGGGCGCTGTTGGCACGGCACAAGGTGTTTCACTGCATAGCTGGGGCATGTAACTAAGAGTTCCAAGTATTGAGAGAGATTGGGAGGGAATTTGCTCTTGTCATAGGATTGTTTTTTTTGGATGTTTTTGGTCGCTAGATCCAGAATTCAAATTATATTACAAAGCAAGATTGGCAGATTACCAAGTTCACCTGACATTTGAACCTGTCTACGTTAGGAAGGGCCTTCTTCAAACTGTAGAAGCTGATAGTTGTCCCACAGTTTTCCGGATGTGATGTGACGTGTACATTTAGTACAAATACAAAGATATGTGCGCATAAGCGGCAACATATTTATATACATTTTGCCAAACAAGTGCGGATTTTATCCCATCAAGCAATAGGACATAGTGTTGGCCCCATACTCAAACATTTGCATAGATTCTGTACCCTAATTTAGTGGATTATGTCCCCTTTATGAAACAAAGTTGTTTTCTTTTCACTACACGTCTTCAACGTACAACCACTTCAAGCACAGCTTCGCTTCGTCCAAAGACCCCTTGTATGAGATTCCCATGTTTTTTTTTTGTTTTTTTCACTTGGCATGTTTTTCACATATTTCCATGTATCAGTTACCCTCTGGTTATTCAACATAGCCATAGAAAACTACCATCTGTAATAGGTAAATCACTTTACCCTCTGGTTCGCCATGGAAAATGGCTAATTTTGGACGATTTTCCCATTAAACCCTCCATTTATAAGGGATTTTCCATGGCCATGTTAAATAACCACAGGGGAACCCAGGCCCAGCAGGTGAAATCTCCAGGTCCCCCCAGCGGCCCTGGCAGGTCAGCTTCAACGCTGCGCTTCAAAGCTGTGCGCTCGGTCGCACGGCGCTGTGGCGCCAGGCGCTGGAGCTGCTGAGCGCTTCGAGTGATGCCACTGGGGAAAAACCACTGGCAGGGAGTGAAGAAATAACTGTGGAACAAAATGGGAAGATTTGAGAGGAAAAATCTGTACAAAAATGTCGATGAAAATTTCGATGAATGTGACCTTTTTATGATATTTTTTGGACAAATTTTGATCATTGATCGAGATCTCGAGGTGTGCGATGGGGATAGGGGTCGGACAGAAAGGTGGTACAAAGACGAAGAACGAATCTAGGTGAGCCGCAATCGGCATGCTGTCCTGTTGTCCTGCCACTCAGTTGCAAGTTGTTTCTTGATCAACCCACCATAAACCTTAGCTACTGTAGTTTTATATACAGTATATACATGTTATATATAATTATACTACTTATTAACTCTTTGCTAAGTACGGGGCACCTTTGCAGGTCGTTGCTGTTGAATATCGAGATGTTGGTTGATCTCTCCATGACTCACCTTCAGGCCCAGGGGGATTCATTACGAATTCCAGATGCAACTGCATGGCCCATCATTGCATCAGCGAGTTTATAGATTCGATTCGAACAGATATTTGAAATTTGAAAGCAGCATGCACACATCACATAACCGTGTTCTCGGCGAATTTGGAACTGTCACACTGTCACATGAGACAAACACGAAATGTTGATAAATGATGGCGTAGGCAAGTATTACATGTCATGAACCTCAAGGAAACAGTATGTAACCTTATAGTAACATCGTCTAGCTCTTTGAGAATATTGCAAAAAGCAAAGTTATATACAAAACTAACATCCTAATTTTACCATAGATGAATAGGGATATAGTGTTAGGGTAGGATCATGATTAAGCATTGAAACTGTAGGATGACAATGATCAGACAATATACACGCTACATGTTCCTGTAGGATGACAATCATAACCATGCCACAGGTTATCATGTTATGTCATCACATGTTACTGGTACATATACAGTAGTATTTACTGTGTTCACATGTATATCACTTTGTTATTGGAATACATGTTACATGTGAGGTCAGCAGAAACAATGTTGTTGTATATTGTCATGTTGTCACATCAACATGTTGTAACATTTATAATATATGGTATTGTAATTTGTTACAATATGGTATTTTCTTATTCACATGTAACATCACATGTTACAGACTTCCCATTTAGATACAGTACTCTAAATTTCCATTAAAACCTCCATTCAGAGGTGATTTTCCAATGCCACTTTTGATTACCAGAGGGTACTTCCTCTAGGACAACATTGAAAATGCGGATTAGTGTAGGATGATAATGACCTGATTAAAACCATCAAAAACTCTAGGATGATAATAATCACACAATATACATCTTACATATTCCTGTAGGGTGACCATCATAGCCATTACCCTCTGGTAAACGAACATAGCTTGTGAAAATGGCCATTTATAGTTGATTTACCTTTGAAAAAATGTGATTTTAGTTATGTGACCCTCCAGTAAACTAACATAGCGAACTGGAACATCACCTTAATTTTCATGGGAAAATCCACTATTTCAATGGACCATTTTCTATAGCAAACTCTTAGTTTACCAAAGGGTCCACGGCTCCACCGAGGTCATTGGCTCCACCTCCGCCGCCGAGACCTGCGCGCACGCCAAAAGCGCCGGAGCGGCCCGGGCGCTGGTGGAACTGCTGGACGTCTTGGCGAATCGAAAAGGGAGCGGTTTGGGGCGGCCGGGAGGTGCCCAGCCCATGAAGAAACCAGGATTTACCCTCTGGTAAACTAACATAACTATGGAAAATCACCATTTTTAATGGGAAAATCCACTATAAACGGCCATTTTCAATAGCTATGTTAGTTTACCAGAGGGTAGATGGATTGAACATGATTTACTGAAAGGAAAATGGGAAAAAATCCTTAAACACCCTATTTAAGGTAAGGAAGTTGGGGGGTATAATCTCTAAACACCTTGATTTATATTGTTGGTGGAATGTCGAATCAAAGAATTGAATTCTGGATAAAACGGGCTGGTGAAAGGTATGCTCATGGGCCTGTCATCTCTTCAATGAAGAAATCTTGTGGTACCTTACCAAATGCTTAGGTTCTGTACAGGTATCCCTTTCCCTGCTTTCGCTGACCAACCACTAGGCACATGGATCTATATACATAAATGATATATGATCTAGTTGAAAGGGTGCCCTTTGGTAGTAAAATTTGTGTTTAAGGAGACCGACGGTGGCAACCGCAAGGGTGAAACCAATGTTGTTTTAAGGTTGATTGGACCATTATCAATTATTGAAATGATGAAACATCATATGTATGATAACCAAGATGCTTGAAATTGGCACGGGTCCATCTGAGGTTACCACATGTGCAATTTTCAACATAGTGGCGTACTTTCTCATAGAAAGGGCATGGTCATTCCCCCAAAAGGAGTCCCGTGGTGGGAGGACCATGGCACAAAATCTAATGTTGGATATGGCCATACATCCCATTCTGTTCCCCCTACATCGCTATCACTTGGTTGTGTTTACACATAAGCCATCAATTTCCTATGGCACACGTGAATGATTCGGCTGGGCAATCGATAGTCTTTCGACTGATTGGATCCATCGTGCCGCATCAAATCCACTCGCTCATGTGGACCATCTTGAAAAGGTCAGCAACATTTGTGCTACTTTACCTTGGGAAAAAAACCTGGCGTAGCTTTCCTTGGGGAGGTAGACAGATGAGCTATGTTCTTTGTTTCGTTGTTTGACACATTTGCTTGAAATTGTGAATTCATATTACTTACAGCATTTAATTACGCCATGTCCAATATTAATGTTTCACCCCAAAATCCAGGCCAAATTGTCGGAAATGGGAATGGATGAGTGCGCCACCCTGTGCATGTTTTTTTTTGTGTCGACCCAAGGAAAACAATGGTTTTGTCTTCGTGAATGTGGAATGGACACCCATATTTTGGTTTGTTTTGTGTCCCCAGAGACATCCAACGGGCCATGCGACATCAACGTGATGGCCTACGAGATGTTCAGGCGCACCGGAGCCAGGGGACATTCAGCCTGAGATTCCCTTTCCACTGGCCATTTTTGGACAGGTTGACGTCGCAAAGCTTGGAGAATTTTCAGCAATGTTGGGAGCTGGATGATTCGAAAAAAACACCGAAGCCTGCGATGTCATTGGAAACAATGGTGCATGGAAGGGTATTAAGAGATATTAAGAGGTACTAAGATGTTTTGAGGTGTAAGTGTTGTGTATTACTTATACTATCCCAAATTGCGTTCAAAATGGCGGATCTTTTGAGGTGAATTTACGGAAACAACAGCTTTCCATATCGTTTGCGCCGTTTTATGCTCCTGGTGTATGGTGACAGGGGCCACCTTGTTGGGAATGAGCTGTGATTCCTAAGCCGGCTGGTTGTTTCAAATATTCGGATCCATTGATGTTTCAAATCTGGAACAATCTTCTATCTTTAGTGGATACCTACCTTGAATAGAAGCGAATGATTTGACTCCTGGCTTCGGGGTGCTTCACATCCGCCCATCCTCCCGACATTTGTTAACAACGCCACGGGTGACTTGCCTGGAAATGATGATGAACGTAACGGAAACTATAGCAAAATCACTGTAATTCAGTCGGTGAATATAGATAATTAATCAATGCATAAGTTATCCTCATGTGAAGCAACATAGATGTGGAAAACCATGGAAAAGCATGGAAAAACATGGAAAAAACACCATTTGTAGATCATTTTCCTAGGCTTTCCCCATGGCTTTTCCACATCGGGTCCACCGGCCAGGTGTCATGGCTGCCTCCTTGACCAAGCTGCTGTCAGCAGAGCAATGGTACAAGGTGAGGATTCGCTGGATGTGCCTGGCATGGGCTGGAAATGACTAGGTGAACTGTTGGGAAGGGTGCAGATAAATCAATATACCCTCTGGATATTTAACATAGCCATGGAAAATCCCTTATAAATGGAGGTTTTAATGGGAAAATCATCCAAAATTAGCCATTTTCCATGGCTATGTTAAATAACCAGAGGGTAAATCCTTAGTCTGTAGTTTCATGGGTTGAATTCAGGCAACACATTATACTTTGGCAGGGCACCAGCGGATGAGCAAAGCCAAACTGTAGGGTTGTCCAACTTCGATAGTTGCAGCTGGCACTTGGCATCTACCAATCGTACCAGTGACGCTGGTACGAGTTTGAAGATGTTCGGATATTGTTTCCCAGAATTTGTTCAAGGAAATATCTGCAGGAAAAAACATACAGGGGCAAAATATCATTGATTCAGGGGTAAAAAGACCGTGTTTTCTCACAAAATCCTCCAAAAACGAACAACATCCAACCCAACCATTGATTGTTTTTTAACATGTTGCACAAATTTGACCCATGACCCAGATGACCCAGGTCCTTCTGCAATGCTCCAGTCAGCTATCAGCTTACAGCTTGGAAGTTCCTCAATGGCTGGAAAGTAGCTCCCATATCGCCACTCATGGGAATAGGGGCTAGTATAAATCCCATGCTCTCCTCGAGTGCAAGCCATGTACACGTGGTACTCCTATGTAGGATTTCGCGACATTGACATTTGTATGGATCCTTACGGCTGGTGAATCTTCAGCTGCGGTACACTGACTCAGGCTGGAAATATTTTGGAAGATGTGAAACAGCAAGGAGTGTCAGCGCCTCAGTGGAATCCAGAAACAACGATCTGTGTGGATGCGGTCACTGCCAGATTATAGCATGTTGGGTTTAAGAAGATGTGACAGAACATTGCTGCAACTATAGATTTACTGATTTACTACAGTATATGTACCAAAAAAATCCAAAAAAGACAAACTACAATACGCCGGTCAGATAGGAGCTCAATTGCTGCCATTCAGCCACAACTGGAGGAACCTTTGGCATCCAGCCCCCGCATCCACGAAAATAGGCATCATTGACCAATCAGTGTTCTGAGGGCTTGCTCCCTATACCTACATGCGTCATGAGCAGTGTGACCGTTTTTCAAGGCAAAAGGGCATTCAAACAACAAACCACAAAAGCTTATTGCGGACATGTTCTGAGTTTTTATAGTGTTCATGGTTTCTTGACCAGCATCGTGACCGGGGTGACCTGTTTGAAACGACAAGTTGATACACTATGAACACTTCATCCTTCAGGGTATCTCTATACCCAAGCCACCTACCAAGCATCAACATGGGTTTGTCCGAACATGGTGTATTCCCTCAAAATTAACAAATTAACACGATACTGGATTCTAGGGGGTGCCCAATCTTTGGACAAACCCAACTGGGAATATGACAAACTCCAAGCTGGAGTACCCCAAGACCGTGTTTTATCTGATTAATTACACGACATCAAATAGATTTGAGTTATATATGTGTTGTTTTTTTTTTGTAGTTTTGGATCCTCAGTGTTCCGAAACCCTCATCTACTTCTTCTAATTACTCATACTGCGAAAGTTGCATCCCAACTCTGGCAGGCTTCGGCTGGACGTGATCCACTGCAATGCTGCTGGGTGGCGATATTACCAAAATCTAAAAGGATCATATCCTAGAGATATAATGAAAGTTAATGTCGACCCTAGATTAATAAACCCCAAACAGCTGTTGAATTGGGTGGGGTACCATTTAAGTACTAGATGATGACTATTGGGGGATTATCCCCCTCAATTAATCAACCATGGTTTATTAATCAGGGTTGATATTATAGTAGTTATATCACCAAATCTCAGTGGAGCAGATTTCACCCTTGCTATGCTTTCTCATTTTCTCAGCCGTTGTCAAGCATGACAATTGATGCATAACTCTTTGGCATACACAATCGTACATATAATACCGTACTACCATACAAATGATATTATATAGAAAATAACATGCCTAATGATGTGCATCATGAAAATGTATAAGAATAATAGTATATTTTCATATATACATACCTGTTGTACCAGATCTTTATTACCACACTTCGCTATGACAACAAGAATCGTTGAGGCCGCCATGAAGGCCATCTGTTGGAGCTCCTCCCTGCAGATGCTCTGGGAGATGCAGCGAGAGCAGCTGCGGCCCAGCGTGGCTGGGAAATGGTGGAGATGGTGCTTGTTTTGGTGGCGATTTCATGGAATTTTCATGGGATTTGATGGGATTTACCTAACCAAAATGGTGATTTCATGGGATCTGATGGGATTCAATGTGATGTACTGGTGATTTCATTGGACATGACACGGGGTTTGACCAACAAACATGATGATTTCAAGGGATTTGCATGGGATCTCAGTGGCAAGAATTGAGAGAGAAGGTGGATTCTGTTTGGCAACATGATCATTGGATTGGTTAATGGGAAAATTTACAGGAAACCATGGATTTTCCCATAAAATATAGGGGTTTCCTGTCAATTGTCCCTTAAACCAATCCAGTGACATGACTAATCTTAGGTTAACATGGGTATGAACGGCACCAAAAGCTACAATTCTTATTTCGCGGATGCCCCAAGTCATTGCAACTTTTTAAATTATGATCAACCGTTGACTTTGGTGATGTAAATGTGGATTTACAGTGTGATAAATCTGGCAAGATGGTGACTGTAGCGGATGATATGATGGAATTGATGAGGATTTATCAAGCACAGTATGGTGATTATGTAGATGTCATCGAGATTCATACTTTCATACGCATGTAGGTTTGTAGGCAAACGAGGGAGACCAGGATAACACACTTTGTGGCAATTGTGTGATATCTTGTTGGCACAAAAATTAGCAAGTATGGGATTTGGAGGTGCATTATTTGTAGATGGACCCATATTGAAAGATCTCATCCCGATCGATGGAATACAGAAGTGTATTGGGGATTAGATATTCGGTTCAGAAATTGCAGGAGTGATGAGGCATGGTTGGCAAAGTGTCTCTGCACAATCCTGGCTGATGATGGATTGATAACCCAGTGGTACTTGAGCAACTCACTACCAGAACACGACCACATACTCGCATCCTAGCTTGGAGTCTTATACTCAGAGAGGGCAGGGCTGACTCTTCCCAACATGACAAAGCGGCAAATCATCAGAAAATTGCAGACCCAAGATTTACCCTTTCGATACTTAACGCAGCTATGGAAAATCACATTGTCATGTATATATGGGCCATTTTCCATAGCTATGTTCATAAACTGACGGTATTGGAATTTCTGGGTGTGTAGGAGCAGCATCCGTTCCTGATTCTGGAGGTTCCCGTCATAGGCGTCTGTTCCCAGCCCCGGTGAAATCCTATATAAAGTCCTGCGATTTTCCAAGAAAAGATGGGTTATAAAGTAATAATCTATTGAACATGACCACCTCCCAACAAACATAGGCCTTTCGTAAATGGGGTTTGACAGACTAAACAATCCTCGGCGGTGTCTATGTTAATAGGGGGGCTGGTGAATCACAATTTCTAGTTATAAAATCTCAAGTATTGCTGGTGAAATTCCATCAATAATCATCAAATGACTATTACATCACCATTCCATACCATTCCTGTCCATTCATACCAGTAGTTCCCGCACGAGGCGGGGCGGAAGTTGCCTTAGGGATATACTATAAGACCTTTCTCATCTATAGAACTTGCATGCGCCGTGCGCCAGCCAGGCCCGTGCGTGCGTGCTTTGTGCACATGTGGCTTGCTGTTCCATTAAATGTCACAATTGAAACTCCACACTTCACACTGCACTATGCACACTCCACACTTCACACTGCACTCTTCACACTTGACACTTCACACTTCAGTCTACAGTCTTCACACTCCACACTTCTCTTTTCACACTCTTCGCACACACTTCACGCACCCGGTGCACAGTTGTCGTGCAATGGCCATGACATGCAGAGACTCACGTTGCAATGCAAAACCACGCGACAAGTGATCAGCTTTCACATGTCACACTGAAGTCTTCACACACTGCACTTCCCACTTGATACTTCGTACTCCCCTGTTGACACTTCCCCAAGTCACCACATCCCTAAGTCACCACTTTCCTGAGTCACCACTTCCCAAAGTCACCACTTCCCTAAGTCACCGCATTTTTTCATACACATCCAAGCCCCCCCCCCCTAGCCCCCCCTCCCCCTCCCAGAAAACGAATTAAAGCCTAGATAAGGCCTTAATAAGGCCTTAATAAGGCCTTATTTACGTTGAAAAAAATTAGACCCTAGTTAAGACCAAATTAGCCTAATTCAGTCTTAATTTGGGTGACATTTGCCGTTTTCATGTATTCCAGTGTCTTTGGGTGAAGATCTTTGATTTGGTCCTATTTGGGCCACTTCTGCCAATGTAAACCTTTTGTTTTAGATGCATTTCATTAAGTCAATGGGTGTGAATTTATGTCCTCTAGATTTCTGGACTTTTGCAGTTGTTTTGCACCACTTTGCCTTTAACTGTGCCTTAATTTGGTCTTAATTTTTGGATGTTGTGTTTTTGTGCTATTTTGCTGCTGTTTTGCACTAATTTGGCCTTAACTCTGCCTTAACTCGGCCTTAATTTGGTCTTAATTTTTGGAAGTTGTGTTTTTGTGCTATTTTGCTGCTGTTTTGCATTAATTTGGCCTTAACTCTGCCTTAACTCTGCCTTAACTCGGCCTTAATTTGGTCTTAATTTTTGGAAGTTGTGTTTTTGTGCTATTTTGCTGCTGTTTTGCACTAATTTGGCCTTAACTCTGCCTTAACTCTGCCTTAACTCGGCCTTAATTTGGTCTTAATTTTTGGAAGGTGTGTTTTTGTGCTATTTTGCTGCGGTTTTGCACTAATTTGGC
>BGPT01001398.1:128147-150924 GCA_003297045.1 Symbiodinium sp. clade C Y103 | reverse complement strand
CTCGGCCTTAATTTGGTCTTAATTTTTGGAAGGTGTGTTTTTGTGCTATTTTGCTGCGGTTTTGCACTAATTTGGCCTTAACTCTGCCTTAACTCTGCCTTAATTTGGCCTTAATTTTTGGATGTTGTGTTTTTGTGCTCTTTTGCTGCTTTTTTTTTGCACTAATTTGGCCTTAACTCGGCTTTAATTTCGTTTTAATTCTTTGGAAGTTGTGTTTTCTGTGTTTTTGTTGATGTCTTCGGGGAAGCATTTTTGAACAATGCAGCTTCAAACTGTTTTTATTCAGTTTCTTGCCATAAAGACATTGCCACCTTGCACGTCCTTGCGACCCAGAATTCTTTGTCGACAACGCTGCCCAAATTAAAGCCAAATTAAGCCTTTGGAACCAAAATTTGGGGAAAACCATTCAACCCTTAATTTGGTCCTAATTAAGGGTCTCTAGAGGGGGGGGGGGTTGACTTCCTGTGATCTTTCAGTTGTTACTGCATGGAACTTCATCCGTAACTCGGAACATTGCTTCCCAACCTTCTTTGATTAATAATTCCATCCATTATATAATTCGAATTAATTCGACTGATAATCACTAAATCGCAAATCACCATGAAATCCAATTAAATCACCATGAAATCACCAAGAAATAACCATCGTATAGATCCATGGTGCCAGCATCTCGTGTTTTTTTTTGAAGGTCCGAAGTTACGCCGCTGGGTCCTTCCGGTTCGCCAGCTGGGCGAGGGCGGTGCTGCTTGGATTCATGAAGGTACCCTCCAGTGTCAAAAATGGCCAGGAAATCCCCGAACTCGCCATGGACACCGAACTAAACGGAGAATTGTCCAGCAAACCATGTTTGATTACCAGAGGGTAAAAACTGTTTCGCGGGTTTGAGCCAGATCTGAATCAAGCATCATCAAGCATCTCATAGGACAAGACACACAAAAATATTAGGGTATACTATGGTATACTTACGGTACTTATTAAGAATGAGACCTCTAAGTCTTGCAGACAGCGTAGAAACCAGCCTGCATCATGTACATGTACCGACATTTATAGAAGCCCAACTCATTCATCATACCATGCCTGGCACCTTGACTCCCTCACGGGCTTGATGGTCTATAAACCTTGGTGCCCACAAGATAAAGAACTGCAAAGGGGCGTCAGATTTGCAGTGCCAAAGGGCTCGTACACTGTGGTCATTTCCAGTATTAAACTGAACAGATTATCCGTTTGTGGTATTAATTAACTCTTTCAAACGTTGGATCCAGGATCCGCTGCCCAGGATGCAGCAATAGTGAAACCAGTGAAACCAGTGGTTGGAATCTCCCTTCATTTGGGCTCACACATGCTCCAAAAGTTCCACTGCTGCGCATGCTATGCTTTGAGGCTCGGTTTGTTCAAGATGAGAGTCCTGCAGATTGAAGCCAACAATTTCTGCTGCAGTTCTGTGATTCAAGTCTGCGGGTCAAACACGCACTGGCAGAGAGGGACGCTGGGATACGCTTGGTGGGAGCAGGGTGAGGCTCTAGGCAGGACTTAAGCAAGAGCTCCTGGATCACAAAGTGATTTCAGAGGAATTCGCATACAATCCTTTGCTGTACCAGTATAGTCTCAGTAGCATTGGCATATCCCAATGCATGGTAGTTATGCCGTCGTATAGCCCCAGCACCGCCACTGAGCAAACTTTCCCCTGTCCTCCCATGGGGCGCCCACTTTGGTTGAAGATTGGGTACGGTATTTGACCTTTTTGACGCCTACATAGAAATGCCGGTTAACTCCTATGAAATCGCTGGCTCCTTCGATTGAACCAAGAGGTATGCACTTATGCAGCACTCAAAACACCCAAAAATTGCAATTTCAATGTGGAACATGGTGATAAACCTCGGGTACATATGCTTGGAACAGAGCCAACGAAGTCCTTCCAATATTTTTTTCGAAGACTCTATGTCGCTTCTATTTCTTCAAGGAGATACTTCAGGTTACCACAAACACAGCAACAAACCATGCCGAATATCGACATAAACTGAGTGGAAACAAACATCTTCAGTTGGTCGGTAGTGTGATTCTTAGTGGAGATTTCATCACTAATAAACCAAATAATCAGCAATCCCCGTATCTATTATCGACCATCCCCAGCACAAAACTGTCCCCAGCGGTAGCATCAGCGTTGAACCGGGCCCTTGGCATTGAGTTTGCCATGGGTTACCACATCATCATTGTTATTATTATGATTAGCTCTATAGCCATTATTATTGTCAATATGTTATATTATGTACTACCATGTGCCAGAATTTTGGTCATATACTGTTATTCCGCATTCCTGTTACTAGCATTGTTGTAATATCATTAGTATTAAACCATCCCCCAAAAAACATCCCGAGTTGGTTGGTAGTTTGATTATATGAATGGAGATAAAGCCATAAACCCAATAATCAACAGTCCCTTCAGTGGAAGCCCTTAAGAGTTATAAAAGGAAAATAACCTTAGTTATAGGAGTTGTTTCATCCCATTTATAACTGTTAAGGGCAACAACTGCAATAATCAAACGTCCCTTCATTATAATGGACCATCCTCTCGTTTCAACCCACGGCAGCCTCGACCAGGACCTCCCTGTGCGCCGCGCATCTGGACCTCGCCTGTTTCAACGCCGGCCTCGGTGGCCGAGACTGGCGCGACGCCTTGCAGTGGCTCCAACGAATGGACACGCTGGGTTTTGGGAGATGAAACATGGTGAAACCTTGGGAAAGTGTTGATTTTACTATCAAAACTTGGGATTTCACTAGGGAAAATGTATGAAGATGGGATTTTTACTGTGGTAACCCAAAGGTTTGCGATGGAAAATGGCCATGCGCATATGAGGTCAATCTTGGTATTTTTTCTTGCCGTCAAAAGGGTACTTGTTTATGCTGAACTGGTAAATTGCTGGCAGGTAAACCTCAAAAAATGGTAGTGAACCACCATACAACATGTGCGCAATTGGACGTTAAGTTTGTTTTGTATCTCTCTCTCTCTCTCTATATATATATATACACATACATAAAAATGCAATATCCAAAATGACTGGCATTGACTTAAACTAACGTACCTACAGAACATGGGCCATTTAAGTTCGATGATTTGCCTACTAAGAATAGTTATTTTCCAGCTGGCAAGCTGTTCAGTTACAAGAGGGCAACCTGCAAACTTGGACGTTTTTTGCTGACATGCTGCAGGAGGTGTGATTTCTCGACCTCTGAAGATCCATGCTGATTTTAGCCACACATAGCCAGCTGAGTTAACTCAAGATCAAACCTTTGTCTGAAAATGCGGCACGTTCCTCCCAAATAGCATTACAACATGAGTGTGGGTTTCAGGGGCAGGATATGTTCAGACAAATCCCAGTGTGTTTTCATGCACTCAGTATGACTGGGATAGCTTGGGATACATATACCGATATACCCGAATGTCCATTAATGTCCTTCAAAGATCTCAATGAACCATGATAATGATAATTGTAGACTATTCTATGAAATTGTACCTAATTGTCCGTCGAAGATCCTCAATTAATCAATTGTTAATTGTACACTAAACCTAAGTCAGCGCAGGGGTCATCCCAGCTTTTCGAGTTGCAGGAGGCTCTGCATGTGGAGACGGACGTAGTGACCCAAGGTGCCACGTTGCGTTCTTTCGAAGTTTTTTGGCTTGGTCAGCACTTGGGAAACCCTGGTGTTGAGTTAACCTGTGGTAAGGTTGATGTTTTTTTCCGACTCATTTGATGCGGGATGGGTTAAAGCCAATCCTACGGTTCCATACTTTTCGGGGATGGGGATCCGTTCAATGCCAGGGGCTTTGATCCACGGCCATATAGGTAAAAACACGGACCAAGCAGCTGAAATGCAAGTTTGCTGGGTTTCCAAGAGTTGGAATCAACGTGCTCATACATTGTATATTGTACACGCATACACACACACATACACATGGATATGGCAACATGTTGATGAATACGCGCATCTTCCTGATGACAGCTATTTGTTTCTCGTGGGGTTTGCAAAGACTGACTGCAGGGTGCTGTTCCCAAAAATGTTTTCATGGAGGTTTTGCTATACCCAATATATACCTAGACCTTCATGAAGCTCAACAAACTTGGTAGCGGTACTAAAAAAGTAATCGAAAATACAAGGTACCAAGGAAAGATACATATTCTTATGGGAACTTCGAGTCTGGGGGCCCAAAAACAAAACAAAAATTATAAGGAATCCCATTCATGATGGCATGACCAGGGGCCCCCCACCCATGGAAATTGGCCATGGCAGCCTCTGACCTTCTACCAAGGAAACCCACTGGCAGAAGGCCAGCATGCTTCTTCAGCGTTTGTTGCTACCTCGGAGGCCGCAGTGGAAGTGACAGGTGGTATACGGCAGCCCTAAATGAGCCATTCAAAATACCATTTCTGATTGGTTATGGTAAGAAACTGGCTGCTTATTGGGAATTATTTTGACCCACATTAGGGAAAAGCATCAACCAACTAATCCCTTCCCCCTAATACTAAACCCCCCCCCCTTAATAATGAACACCTCAGGTAGTTTTTAGTATTAGGGGGGTATTTATTATTAGGGGGACCCTAATAGTAATCGCCAGACCTTAATATTAAAAACTATTTTTCTCGATTTCAAAATCAATTAAATCTAAATTTAAAACGCAATTAATACGTTGCAAAAAATTGGATTTCGAAGCGGATCCCTAATAGNAAAAACTATTTTTCTCGATTTCAAAATCAATTTAAAACGCAATTAAAACGCAATTTAAAACTACTTGGATTCAGGGGACCCTAATAATAAACACCCCGGTGTTAACTAGTTTTTATTATTAGGGGGTGAAACCCACAAATGGTAGGTTTATTTTTAAATTGTTTTTTAAAGGGGATCAATTAAAAGTCAAATTGGCCAACCACAAATTTTCCAAAATTGGAGATGGACCCTTATTTTTAGTATTTGGGGGAGATTTAGTAATAGGGGGAAGGGATTAATCTATTGAGATGGGATAAGGGTAGTTTTAATGGCTGAAAATATAATGAAACACCAACTAGAGAGCCTGGTTTTGTATTGGATCTATTCATTTGGCGGCCCACATTGGAGATATTTGTATACTATTTAATGTTGACATCGTACAGATGTAAATCACCCCCCTCATGCTTGAGCCACAAATAGAGTTGAGGCCAAACATACTTCTTTGCGGAGCAAATTGCCTAATTGAAAACCCATACAAGCCCATAAATGTTTGAGAGATGCTTTCATGGAAAGCCTTTCTGAGGTTCAAACTTGAGAAGATTTTGGATTTGTAGCTTTAGATATACAGTAGTGAATTTGTAAGCCAGTGAGGAGAGGATTCAGACCTTAGAAAGTTCTCGGTACTTACTTTTAAGTGGAACATCAAGAACGCAAGTTCAGAGCGCAGAAGTAACTATACCTTGAAAATCAAAACAAACACTTCAAAACGGTTGGCGTACTTTATTGTGTTATGTGTTTGCCCGATTGGGCGTGCTTTGTGGTGGTGGAAATTAATAGCCGATCTGGGCATCAGAGGAATGATGGGATTATTTTTGGGAATAAGGGTATCTAATTGTACTATATATATATGCATATATACATATATATATATATATATATATATGTACATGCATATACATATATATTATAGTTATCCCACCAAAGATATCCCCAACTATGCTTCCTTCAGGTAGTTCAACATGTTTGAACAGGTACATCTTCATGAATCATCTATAAATAGGCAATTTGTTCCATAGCAAACTGTTCAAGAACCAGAGGGTAATTATACCCTCTGGTAATTTAACATAGCTATTGAAAAGGGCCATTTATAGTGGATTTTCTCATTAGAAATGGTGATTTTCCATAGCTATGTAAGTTTACCTCTCCCAATTGTGCCAGAAATTTTACTGCGCTCCAGGGCTCCCTCGATTGATCACAGCTATCCATCGCTAAGTTGCTTGGAGGAGAGTCAGCTCGGGCGGCTCGCGCCATGGCCTATGCAGTGCCCAACATGGCCATGGCTTACGTGGGAAAATGATGCAGTAAACTCTACAACATTTGGAGGAAGCAATCCCAAGTCTCTTTTGGTAGACTTGAATGGTTGATGGCTCAATCGCTTGAGCAATATTTAAGTCGACATTTTAGGGGTACTGATATCCTAGCAAAAGAACATAGTTATTCTGCCTCCATGCTTGAATCGGAACATCATGATCGACTGGGTGCTTTTGATTTACCAGGTATGACTACAACATTGCCTGCTGCTAGCTGCTAGCTTTTTTGTTTGCTTTTTGCACACCTGAAACTTGATTTAGAACTGACTATAGGGTGCAGCTATTGTAAGCCTACTTCCTTACAACTGGCGGTTGCTCAGTCTCTCATGGCATTTTTGGGTGTAATAGTGTAGCAGAGCTGGTGAAGTGATTGATGAGATTTGACCCAGCAAAGAAGGGGTTCATCCAACTCTAAATCTATGGGGTGCAAATCAGGAATGCTACATTTGGAGACATTTGGCTGTTTGATGTGCAAGAAGAGGTGTGTTTCTGCCTTCCAGAGTTTCCTCCCATTTTTGTGAAGTTGCCCGTTGACCAATGCCACTCAGTGGCATCACATGTCATCACAGGTTTGCTTTTGGTGATTGTTGATTTCTCAATTTTCCTCAATCAAAACTGCACCATCTGAAAATATTGGCAGGGGTCTACTGTCGATTCTGGGGTTGGTAGGGGGAAGGGGATGGGCAAGGCATCTTTCCTGCATAGCATCGTCCCAGGCTCCAGCGCTGTGATTGCCTTCCTTGGGACCCTGGAACCTCAGCTCTGGTCTTTGGCCCTGAAGCTGTTGCGCAGCCTCCGCTGCACCCGACAGGACGTGGGCAGCAACGCGTTTTCCAAGGTCGTGACTGGTCCGGAGATGGGAGGGGTCCAGTAGGTGTCCTGGGCTGGAAGCCACAATGGCCACAGGTTGCTTTAGGATCTGCGGGGTACAATTGAGTTGATTTGTTGAATGATTTTGGTGCAAAATTTGTTCACACTTCAGGCAAACAGTCTCCAAGGCGTTCAACTGCGTTTTTGACATTTGGTTTCTTATGTCCAGTGCCGACATTGAAGTTACCTAAAGGTTTTCAGGAAAAGAACCATGGTGTAACTTTATAATGCCCCATCATTGGGTAACATTGGTGTATTATCCATACATTTCTTATTCTCTTTGGTACTCAAACATGGCAATGGTAAATTCCCCGTTTTGTAGATGATTTTCCCTGCTACAAGCCTCCATTCATTGGTGATTTTCCAGCCAGCCAGGTTTGATTCTTGGAGGATAGCCTCTAACCCCAAGCACTCCATGGACGCCCCAGTTTGAGGTTGCTAAGAGCCCGGGCGATGCTTGGCGTTTCGCCGTGGCCCTGCTCCCTTCCGACGTGGGATCCACTGCCATGGCATGCATGAGCCCAGCGGCATGGAGCATCGCTGGGGCGGTGCCACGGCCTCTGGCAAATTTCCCTGCGGGAGAGGAGGATGGGAAGGGGATGTATGGGATGAGACGTTTTTTAGATATCACCAATTTTTGGATAGCTTGTGATAGATTCATATAGATTCTAGTTGATCTGAGGTGGTTTCCTTCTAAAAACCAGTTGGCCTGCTGATGGTTCACAGCAAGTCACTTTTTTTTTGAAACCTAGTGGCTCAGCCGAATCACGTGGTAGTAAGGGTTCCATTTTTTGAGTTTTTGTTGTCTTTTGCATTCTTTTGCGGCAATTCATGCAAGTGGAAGGTGAGAAAACTATCACAAAAAACATTGGGAATGTCCCAGAGTTGGTTTGACTTGCAAAACCCATGGCTTCGGTTAAACCAATCCAATAAGAACCAGTGAGACCTGATGCTTTGCACCAAAACCTGAGGTGCTCCTCCAAATTCAACGTGCAGAATTAGAAGCCAACATCGTGACTTTCAACACTGCCACTGGGTGCCGATTGGAGGGGTCACAACGGCAAGCAGTTTTCCGATGGCAATGAGTTTTGTTCCATGGAGACCATGAGGTACCATGAGTTTGCCGGGTCCGGAGTGAACACATGTGGAGTGATTTCACCAGGTAATTTCTACATCCACTTCTTGGCAGCGGTCGTGCCACATGCTCAGCAGCCTGCAACAGGTGCAACCGAGCAACTCGGTCAATCTTGGTGGATAGTAGGCAGGTTACTTATGACTCTTGGTTTTCCGTGTGTTTCTACATCTGAGACATAGACATAAACGAACCAGATCGATCCGCACGTGTTTGTGCAGAGTATCCAAGATCTCCAGATTGCAGATTTTGGGACCTCCAGCAGCTGAGGCATCACGACCTTCAGTTCCGCGGTGAAGACTTGCCACGACGACAAGCGCTGGGGAATGGCATTGCACCTGCTGCATAGCGTTCTGAACAGGGAGGCCAGGAGCTAGGCATTTCCACCTGGAGGGTGTTAGTTCTAGTGGTGCTCTGAGTGGTGTTGGGGTAGCCTTGGGGTAGCCGCCTAAGGTGCCCAGGAATCATCCCGTTGCAACCGGTGTGCTGCTGTTGTTTCATGGTGAACAACTGTTATGGACCAGTGACTACCTGCCCGGTCCACTTTGCTACCAGCCCTCACGGCTGATGAGCTAGCAAATGACTGGCCTTTCAAGCACTGTTGAATCATAATGCCTGGATAAACGCTTAAAAGAAATAAAGAAACAGTTGCCAACGTTTTAAGGTTGAATCAACTTCTTTACCTGCAATCGAATCTTTGAATCATGTTGGCCCAGATCAGGGTTTGACGGTGTATTGTACCTGGATGAGTCAACACCAACACCTACAGCACCATCTTTTGGCTCTTCTTGGGTGAACGACCAGGGTGCCAGGGATTTCTATACCCCTATGGCCTATGGCAGAATAATCCTTGCTTGCCTTTGGTGGTTTAATTGGTTACGTTTTTGTCATGACTGTTGAAAAAAGTGGAGAATTAACTTAAGCAGTTGGGAATGAATATGAATTAATTACACACTGTAATAAACATGTATCATCGCTTCTCAAGGTAGCTACGAATATAGCCATGATAATGAGAGTTTCTTCATCGTTTCTCTAGGGCAGCTCAGAATACAGCCACAATTCCATCACCTTCAATGTCAATGATCTCCATGAAGGCGTCCTAGAACCGACTATCACCTCGAAAATCATCTCCATCACAGTTATGGCCCTAAAGAGTTGCAAATGGAATGAAATAACTCCCACACCTTAAGATTACATATCATTATATATCATTAGAATCTATAACTGTTAAGCACCAGAATTGCAGAGTTTGTTCTGGACTTTGTTGAGATTCGTCCAGGTGGAACCCAATTGCATCACCTTCAATGCTGCTCTGAGCGCCTGCGAGTGGCTTAGCTGGAAAAGATGGCACCCTCATTCGAAGGTGAGCGATTGGTATCCCGAAGTCACCAATTGGGTTTTGCCTAAGGAAGATCAGTTTTGGATGATAAGTAAGTGTCACTTTTAATTCTCCCTTTGTTAAGAAAACGCCATTGGTGTAAAAAGATGCAAATGAACTATTAGCCAAGGGGGTTCTGATGGCCACGGAACCAGACAAGCCAGCAGGCGTGAAAATTCGATATATAAATGTGCGTTCAATATGATTTGTATGTCTGTAATATCTGTATTATTTGTAATGGTGTTATTTTCAAGTATCTTTTCGCAGAATTTCTCAGGTATCCGGCTTTGCCCCCCTCAAGCAACACGTGCTCATCATGGTTACGTATGATCGCATATGTTGTCCTGCCGTGGTTTCATACATCTTGCTGATAGGAAATTGCCCTTCCCAATTCACGTTACCCAGAATGATGGTAATACCTTTCCCAGAAACCTCTATATGTGGGTGGTGTCAAAACCATGCTTTCTGCTCAAGATTTTCCCTTAAGCCGCAGCCAATCCATTGTTCATGTTGCCCCGGCCGCATCTAGTGCCATGCCCTTTGCCTGACATAACTTCCTGAGGAAAGGCGGCCAATGGAAGGCAACGCTGCACCTCTTGCGATCGTATCGCTGGCACAGCTTGGAGGCGCCTCGACGAGTTTCGTCGGAACCTCACTGGGTAATGCAACTGGGATCAGCTGGGTAATCTCCCAGAAATGATAGAAAATCATCCCTAGAAACTCAGGTTTTGGAAGTAGATCTTTATCAAAATGGTTGTGGTCTATACGAGAACACAGAATGGCTATATGATGTTGGAACGGCTGACTGGGAATTAGGGTGGAGGTATCTAGAAATGTGTCTAGGGTGTGCTATGAATGACCACATGCTAGCCACTTACGAGGTGGTGTCCCCCCAAGTTAATTAGTTACTTATCTTCTTTTTTCTATCTTGGAAAACCCAGTCAATTGTTGATATCTTTACCACAAAACCTACTTCAACATACTTCAACGATTTATGAACCGAGTGAGCTAATGACGACAGGCGGATAGCATCGCCTACAATGCCACCATTGCCGCGTGACTTGGCAAAGCTTGGATCTACCATGGTCTACATACCAGTTTTTGTCCCTATGCATATGTATAAACATGTCCAATGCTTGATCTTTCACTGTTTGGAATTGACTGATATAGATATACACATGCTCAGCTCGTGTTTTTATTTGGCGGGGTTGATGTTGACATCGATGTTTTTTTTTTTTTTAAGAACCCTTCTGCTTGTGGAGTCGTCTATAGTGCTCTTGATCAGCGCCATGGTCACCCACAAAGCATGGTTTACCAAGTCTGTAAAATTCCTGTCCAGCAAGATGGATGTGAAAAATCCACCAGTGGTAGATATACAACCGTTCTTGGGTTTTCGCGTGGGTTTTCCATATCATTTGTTAGTTTCGAGTGCCACCATGCATGTGTTCTCTATGTCAGTTCGAAGTCGGTGCGGTGGCTCACGTGACCTCATTTTGACGGTCGTGGAGAAGCACATCAATTGTAGGACCTGACTCTGACCTTCGAAATGTGTTTGAATGAGTTATCCGGATGACATGTATACCAGTTTTTTTTCTGCCAGAGTTTTTCTCCTGTCGTTTTGGCTCAAGATAGCAGCCAGCATCTCAACAATTTTGTCTCAAGAAGCAGCGGCATGGCAACAAAGATCAGTGGAATGCCTGCCTTCCTCACTGACAAGAACAACCCGGCTGGCTACTGCGTGCAGGGCGCCATTGAGTTCGGCATGGACTCGCGGCGTTTGATCCAACGCTGCACCAAGCCGGATGCCAAAGAGTTGCCCGCAGCTGGTTGACCTGGTGATATTGTTCTTGCTATAGATGGTAGGGTTACTAAAATAACAATACCCCAAAATGGATGGTTTATAATGGAAAAATGCTATGAACATGATTTAACATGAATGATTTGGGGGTACCCCCATTGTAGGAAACCTCCACATATCTACCTTAATCTACCTTTGATATGCCCAGGGACTGCACAATAATATGGGACCCAAAGTACATCTTTTCCACCGGAGCATCCACAGAGTTCGTGGATCAAGGGGGTGCGACACCCTGTGACACCTCCATTCATTGTTGGCCCCAAAGATTGAGAGTTCAAGCTGTCCATAAAGTGGGGTGGTCAATCTTTCTTGGCCACAGTCCGCAATGCCACAATGATTGCTTTTCAGGGAAAAGGCATCCTTAGGTAAATATCGGTATAGGTAAATCAACTTCGGGATTGTTCCTAGTTGCTCTCCTGGTGCTTGAAGTTACCTAAGTCCAAGGTTCAAGAAGATTGCCGTCGCTTGTGCCATTGGCTTCTCCATCATGGGCTTCATTGGCTACACGGTGAAGTTGGTCTTCATCCCCATCAACAACATCATTGTTGGGGGCAGCTGAGGCAGCTTAGCCATAGAGTCGGAAGGCGAAACGTGTAGGAGTGAAGGAATGCAGAAGCTGAGAGACAGCTGAGAAACAGCACAGTCCCTCGGAGAAATGGCGTTGAGAGCTGTGAGCCGAGCTGCTGATTGGCTGTTCGTTCCAGGCTGTGCTCCGAAACAGATGATATAGTTTCTCACTGGTTGCCTGGTGGTTTCAAACAATGTTGTCCAAAGTTCTGTCAACATGTGTTTGTCAGCATCCCCATTTTTTTGAATTGAAACGTTCATGTGGAAATGTTCTCTCAAGCTGTTTCAGCGGATGCAGCAGAAGTGCTGTGAGCACCACTGGAAGGAGGGCCGCGACCCTTGATGCGCACGACAAGCGCATGACAAAGGCACCGACACCGATCTCGGATTGAAAAAGGGAGCGACGGGTCCCTGGCTGTGCTAACATTCTTCAGTAAAGGGTGGTGTCATAGCATGTCATAAGTGCTTAAATGACCCATGGCACAGGCCGCAGGAGTGACAGCGAACGCACTGATATAGAAATCCCATGCAACCCCCAAAAGATAGAAAAGCAGAAAAGCAGAATCCTGCTGAAATAGGTGTAATTAGATAACTATTTTGCTTGTTTGCTATAGGACTTACAGTATGCGTTGTAATGTTCTGTTTGTTTTTCTTTGCTGGGGTGACCCCTCAGAAGTGAGGTCAGCATACAAAAAAGTCACATGGAAGGCGGGGCTGAGAGCGCAGTGTTATGACTCATTGAGCCGCACCCCAAGAGCAGTTCATTTTTGTTGAGGGGGAGATGCCTTCTTCAACCCAACCAAACTCAACACAGTATCAAAAATCATCAAAAAATCATCAAACCTTATGGATCCAGTCCTACTAGTCCGACTTGGGGCATAATTGTTGGGGTCAGCCGTGCCTTCTCAGCAAGAAATTGGATCCATAGCGAATGTCTATTTTCCTCAATCCCAAGTCCGGAAGACCAAGAGGTTTTTTACCCATCAGGTCATCCCATGTCTTCCCGGCAGATGGCACCAGCAGATCGGCTCTCTCCCCCCTTCGAGCCTGTGAGGTCATCGGAATGGCCCCTGTCCCTCCACTTCTTCGCGCGACCAGCGGGACCCAGCTCTACTCGCCTCAATCTGACCATCGCCTCCTTCGCACAGGGCAGGAGGGCCTGGCGTTGGGCATTGCGGATGGTCAGCAGGTGGCTGGGCTGGTGAATGTTTGGGGTCAACTTGGGATGGGTTTGGTTTATAGGTTTTTGCTATAACAGATGCTTCAAGTATATAGTTTACTGATCAGCTATGAGCTATGTTTTTTGTGTGCTTACTTGTTGCAGCGTATCTAAGAGTGGCCTTGAATGTCATCAGGTGGGCTCAGTGTTGATAATTTGAGGTAATTTTGGTGAAGGAAGATATTTGGAGATGTCATTATCCAAGGATTTTGTGGTTTGGAGGGCGTGTTTTTGCTTACATCGCCCTGGGGGAAAGAACCAGCAAAGATGGTCCGCAATGCAGTGAACAGTACTGCATGACTGACATGTTTGCGCATTTCATCTCCAGACCTAGTAAGATGATCACCAGCACGCCGAATCCAGGTCTTGTTTCATACTTTCAATGGTTTGCTCCAAACTGTGGAGATATAACTATGTATATATATATATATACCATATCAATCACAACCAGCTGCACCAATACTATATGAATCTAATTTAATGTAGTGTATGTTTGGTATATGTTTATATACACACCTTTTTTTTTGGGGGGGGGTGTCCGAGATTGGCCATGCCTTGATTCCTGCCGTGTCAACAAGCAGCGAAGCTGGCTGAGGTATTCAGAGTACATGGACAGCTTTACGTTCACTGCTCAGATGGACACGGACACACGGATCAGTCGTCCAAAGCCCGGCTTTTGTCGATGATTCTAGCTGGGAGATTATACCAACATATACCAACCAATGTATATGTAACATTATATAACCATATGACCATATAGAGGAATATTACAATCCATGAATGCGGAAGCCCTGTTGACCAAGACTTCACCAAGCAATGGGATCAATGGCAAAGCTCCGAGCTATAGCCTGGGGGAGTTCCCATCGCCCCTGTGTCGACCCATCCCCACGATTGTTGGTTAGATTAGACCCAGTTCAGATATCCTCTGGTAAACTAACATAGCTGATGGAACATCATATTTTTTTAAAGTTCAGTACATCAACTGCAAATCACCATTATCAATCGCAAACAGTGACCAGAGGCTAAATCCCATTACATCCCATGAAGTCACCATGACATCCCATTAAATCACTATACAACTACCATTCTCCACTGGATATACCCTCTGGTAAACTAACATAACTATGGAAAATCACCATTCTTAATGGGAAAATCCAGTGTAACTGGCCATTTTCAATAGCTATGTTAGTTCACCAGAGGGTATGACATATATGACATCCAGAAGCTGCAGTGAATCCACCCGTCTCCCAGATCTCCCACTTTCATCAGCACTTTGTCAGCCACTGCTTGGTCCAACGCCCTACTGCACCTGGGATGGAGATGCCTGGGATGTGGGAAATTCATGGCAAAACCTGGGGAAAATGATCTACACATGGTAGGTTTTCATAGGTTAACTAACATCCATGTTAGTTTACAGGAGGGTATGTTATTTGCTGGTAAACTCACATAGCTATGGAAAATCAACCCTATTCATTCATAGGGAATGTCCACTTCATTATCAATGGGGAAATCAGATCATGTATAAACGGACCATTTTCCACAGCTATGTTGGTCTACTGAAGGGAATTTTGTCATTGTGGTGATTCTTATTTGTTTAATGATTTCGCATTGCAAAACCACCAAGGACGATAAGAATAGTATGATAACAGCAACATGGCAATGGAAAATGACATCGACTCACCATTTGGTTTTGTCCAGAAATGGGATATGCCCCAGAATGGCAATTCAGACATTATAGAGAGACTATACAGATGATTAACCAATCGATTTTGGTATATCATTTGTTGGAGAAACAAATTTGACAAGGGCAAGGACAATTATCCAACAAATATTGGGATTGCGTTGTTTACCAGAGGGGAGGATGGAAGCAGCCACACATGCTGATCCAATGATGTTCAATCAAGGATCATAGGTCATTCTTTCAATGAATCAGTTGAAGGGCGGCTAAAATTAGCAATAGCTGGATGTAAACCATACCTTCAACCCTCTGCTGGCTATGGGGCTCCCGAACATTTGTGGACACATAAGTAAGCAGTAAGCCTGTATAAACTCTCTCTCTCTCTCTCTCTATACATATATATATATATATACGTAGCTATATCATTGGATATGCACATAACTATCATAGTATACCCATGTGGCTCACCCTTTGCTTTCTATCATCCCTATGGCACGGTTGAGCAGTGAGAAGACGATCCGAGGCACATGCGGTGGACGCAGGAACAACGAACACACAGCCAGAGCGATGCCGCTGGGCGAGTCGAGGTTTGTTGGATGGTGGTAGTAACTGGTAGTGGTTACCCTCTGGTAAACTAACATAACTATGGAAAATCCACCATCTTTTAATGGGAAAATCAACTATAAATGGTCCATGTTCAATGGCTACGTTAAATTACCAGAGGGTAGCACATGTTCCTAACATGACACAGATTTGTGGGTTCCATGATGTCCTGTGGAGTTTTGACATCGCATGGTCAATGCCAAACATTGGAGAGATAGAGAGGGGGAGAGTTTTCCCAACACAATTGTTGGATACAGAGTGCGTGCTGAAATTCGGCCCTGTAGCCAGTTTGGGACTGTTTCTTAGCCAATGACTATGAACTTTTAATGCGGTGCTCCCGAGTTAGACAAATTGGTGGAAACAAGTAGGTGAACTGCTGGGTTGATTCGATAGATATATCTTATATATTATATATATAAGACAGTATATAATTGTTTTTATTTTTGAAAAAGGCAATTCAGATATCTAAAGTACAAGCTGGTAGAATTGTTTTGTTGCGCTATTATGTTTACTATTGTTACTAACTATGATTATGCTGGTTGCTATTGCAGTTGTTTGAACATAGGGTGCCAAAAAATCCGATGTTTCTTTGGTGTTATATATATATGTATCCCGCATGGACACACATAGATCCCATATTGTTGGTTACAGATCCCATTCAATCCGATGATCACCTATTCTTTTCCTAGATAAATCCTCATCTTCGGTGGTTAAATCCACCACAAGAAACCATCACTTTTTGGGGCCCCGCGGCCAGCTTCAAGGCTGTGCTGAACGCTGCGGTCAGTGCAGTTGACCCCTGGCCTTGTGCCGTGGAGTGACTTGGTGCTGGGCTGCTCCAAGCTATGTGGGTATCATCATGGGGATGCACTGGGAATGTGGGGATGTAATATGGTGATCTAATCACACAACAATGTAAACGATGCAAGGAATGTAAATTCGCATGTCAGAATGGACAGTGGTATAGTAAGGTATAGTAACGTATAGTAAGGTATATCATTGATATCATCGAAGGGCATAGGGGCAACCATCTTATGAGCATCGCGAACTCGCAAGAACTGAACAACATACTGAAAAGAACAATGGCTGGGAAGGAGACATTCCACGATTTGCGAACTTTTCCCAGTGGATAATGGTGTTTTAATGGTGGTGATTGGTGATTTATACAATGGAATGTAGTGGGATTTACCTTCTGGTAATTTGACAGTTTGCTATGATGTAGAGGGCCTATTTAATATATAGCTCCATTTTCCTATAGAACATGGCGATGTTCCATAGCTATGTTAAATCACTATGGGGTTAGGAATCATCATAATTTGATATAAGTTGTCCATATTGAACAGCTACAGGTCAAGGACTGCCCCAAGAAGGTGCTTGATGACTACATCATGAACCTAATGTATCCTAATGTTCTATTTAGTATTGAGGGTATTGGCAGCAACCCTTTTGATGGTTTTGATGTGGTACACCAATGACAGAATGACGAGGAATGGTACTTTGTGGCCTCCAGAGCTTGCGCCAACCTGACTACTTTGGTTGTCCATTTCGGATAGCCCACTCTTGCCCTTACCTCAATGGATTGGTTAATGGGAGAATTTTAACCGGAAACCATGGATTTTTCCATGAAATAGAGGGGTTTCCGGTTTCAATTTTCCCTTAATCCGGTGACTACCCTGATGATATTTCACCTTCCGCACCAAGGCTTGTGGCAATGGCACAGCCTACCGAGATCTTATCTTGGAATGCATGTTTGAAGAGCTGTGGCAGGTGCCCCGCAGCCTAGGAGGCATCACCTTGCAGCGATGAGATGCCTATTTTTTGTCAGCCTCCGTTTCCATCGATAATTGGAAGTGCAGAACAGACACACACAATCACACATACACACATATATTCATATATATATATATATATGTGCGTGTATATATATATATATATGTGTGTGTGTGTGTGCTAAGTTAAACATATTTGTTATTATGCAACATGTTATAGCATAGTGTAATGCAATACAACTTGTTAAGCTGATATGTTTCAAGCATTTTTAGATGTTGTTCTATACTGTACTATGATTTCATTTTTGACGAAAACGTACTGCAATGGAAATGAACATATGAGATCCCACTTCATCCACCAGCCTTGTCTGGATGGCTCCATGTGCCTTTTCAGGTACTCGCAATGGCTCCCGGCAATTCACCTGACACGAAACTTGATGGAAAACTCCATCGAAACCACTTTGGCGACCCAGACCTCCCTGGTTGAAGCCTGTAGCAAGTGCCACGGCTGAGATTTCTGCGCCAAGGATGTTTTGAACGTAAGAATCATGGCAAAAAGAAATATGGGAATCATACCCATTCATGTGATTGTTATAGTGAAAATCCGAGCCTTTCAGGATTCGGATTATAATCCAATCTCACTTACAAAATTGTCATGACACCGTCAATAGTAGATGGTTCAAATTCACCATTATTCATGATTGTTGGTGGTTAAGATTTGCCCTTCACCCTTTTCACCACCATTCCCCTAGTTGAATCCCATCTTTCAAGATGAAAAAACATATCGAAACCAGCAAAAACGGGAATTTCCGATGAATCTCACAATTCTACCCACCATTTTTTTCGGGACGTCACCTCAAAAAGGATGCCCCGTGCCCCAGGGCTCCTTGGCAGCTCGCGTTGACGCTGCGCAGCGCAGACCCCGCTGCGTTGAGCGCCCTGGTGCCAAAGCTGGCGCAGCGGCCCCAGAGGGCCGCGCTGCGGAAGCACTTGGCGCGGCTCAGGTGGGACTATAATCCCCATTGTATGCTCACACATTTAAGGATGTTTCTCAAAATGGAGGTACCCCCAAATCATCCAAAATTAGACCATTTTCGTATTGAAACCTATGGTGACTTGGGATGACTTGGGGATCTTCCATTTTAAGAAGAAACTGAAGAAACCCACATATATTGCGTTTTTATCCCAGCATCCACCATGGTTTCTGAGTGTTCCAGGTCTTTCAGCAGCACCGTTGCCGCAGGTCGAGTCTGCTGAGGGAGCTGACGTGTGTAGCGATGGCCTTACGCTCGTGAATGGCTGGAGCGCCAGTTTCAATGGATCGGTTAAAAGGAAAAACTACTGGAAACCATAGCTGGAACCGCCCCCAATTTTTTGAGGCTTCCCGCAGATTTGAGTTGATGAAACTGGAATTGGAACCTTGTTTGCGATTCCCCGGCGATCGGACTGATGTTCTGCATATAGACATTGTTCGCAAACCACGAACAAGATGAGATGAATTATTATGTTGGTGAAGCAATGGTAAACCATCCCTACTTTTACGGAAAATGGGAGGTATTTGTAAGTCATCAAAATATCGGTGGTTCATGATTGCTTTACTAACGTTAGATATTTACGCCATTTTATCACATTCAAACTTGCTAACTGCTGATTTATGAGAATGGCTGATTTATAGCATGCCGCGGCATATGCCATCAGATAGTTTCCTTTTTTGTTGAGAACCATTTGATACCAGGTCAATCCAGTTGAAACATGTCCGTGGAATTACAGGTTAGACAGTTAGACCTGACTGCGCCAATGCATGCATCGCTGGGCTTCCAACCTGGCTTCATATAATATATCCGTCCAAAACATATTTAAACCACCAACTGGTGTTTGCATGTAGCCGTGTTCTGTGCATGGATGCAAGGTGCTTATTCCAAAGGTCGGTGCTTCCTGTCCATACCTTGGAAGCTGGGTGCGCAGCTGCGATGGGTGTGGCTGCGGCAGAGCTACAAAAAATCCGCAGTGGGAATTCCGTGCGGCAGAAGGTAGCTGTCATCCACTGAATTTGGATGATTTCCTGTGAGCCTTTTCTATTCCCAAGGTGGCTTTGCTGGATCCATGGTTTGGATTTTTTTTAGAAAAATCTTTGGGTAATCGTGAACATGAATAGGAACAAATTAGACATAAATCTTGGCTAAACTGGGATGAACATTGGCCCAGATTGGTAAGCAGGGGCCCAGGATCTCAAAGCTCACTGCATTCTGAACGTTTTGGGCTGACCATGGTTTCCTTATTGGCAACACTGCATCATGTTCTGTAACGACTACTGAATACTAATGAGAGAATTTCGGGAGATTATGATGGTTGGGGTTCGTGGGAGCAGATACCCTGCAGTAAACTAGCTAGATATGGCAAACCGAAGGTTTCCATAGGAAATGGTCGTCATCTCATAATGTATGCCATCCTTTGGTCTTACCAAGCAAGGGGGGGACTTTGTTCCCCTTGTCTTCAGTCGAGGCCCTTCAGACCACGTCTTCCAGCGGAGGCGTGACACTGAAAAAGGTACTTCATGGATTCCTTTTCTGGGCAACATTTTCAGATATCATAGTTATCCATAGTTTGTTTCCATTGCAGTGAATTAGTCAGGTTTCCTGCAGATTTTTCACAATTTGCATAAATTGCTGGTCATTTTTAGGATACCAATCAAATCTGTGAGTTGATCGTGCTGCCTGATGCCCCATTTTTCGTTGAATCCGACAGTGGTATGGCCAACCACAATGGGGAAACGAGGGGAATGAACTCACCAAATTGGTCTATGGAACCGTCCATTTGCTGGGTCAAATATGTTTGAAAAGATTTGGGGGACTTCCGCCAATCCATGATTAGAGTATAGTGAAGGGTCATATAAAGGGATGCAATACCGAACATGTGATGAGTTCGAGTCGGGCTGACCAAGATACTAGTGTCTATGATGGCGTGTGGCTCAAAAATATTGATAGCCATCATGTGGCACGATGAGCTCAGGATATCATACGCAACCGAATTCCAAACTATGACACATGAAAGCTTCCCTGCTGACAAGACAAGACTGTGCTGGTTTTCATTACTTCATTGGCATTGGTGGTTCACATAGTTTACATTATTTTAGATTCAGTTTCAGCAATCACCCAGTGCCTTTTTCCAAAACAACAGCCCGCTGTCCGCAAAAGAGTCCCCAGGAGCCGTGGAGCTTCGTTGAAGACCCGTGACTTGGAGAGATTACAGATGCTACAGAGCCAGTTTCACGGATCTTGTTTCTATGCGCATACATCTAAATCTATAATGTTGGTAAAACAATAATAAGCCATCCCCCAAATCACCATAAATAGGTGGTATAAACCATTCCCATATGGGTGGTTTATTATTGTTTTACCCACACTATAGCACATTGCCATGTATACCTTGAGGTAAATTAACAGATATGAAAAGCAACGGGGTGTCATCAGAAATGACTGGTATGAAACTTAGGCCAACAAAAAATGTTCTGCCAATGGTACATTTCCAAAAGCTGTCCAAAGGGGTCAAAGGGGTATATAGTAGTAATATAGGTTTATAGGGATGAATTATGGAAACAATCTCGCAATTTTTCTTGACCGCAAAACAACGGCTTCTTTTATATGCTTTTTCAACCAATTTTGATTCTAAGATACCTGCAGCGGCGATTGGCAAATGTCCTGGTTTGATCTTTTTTTGACATGTTAAACATCGTTTGAAATCAATTGAAATCACCTGTAGTTGGAAATCTGCTGCTCTTACAGTTGGATGGGTCTTGGTATTTTAATGAATTCTGATTCTGAAAAAAAAAACGTGTTGTGCCTATATGGTCTTATGGTCAAGTGCCAAATGCTTAAGGGAAGGGCCTTGTTCCTGCTTGCGCCTGAGGCTTCGGATGTCTAGCTATATGGCACATGATTGAACTTGAGGCTTTAGTTTCCACTTGGGTTTGTCCTTAGAAAAGTCTTCATTTGATCAGTCCACTGATGAATCATATATGTATAATTTAGAGATCCATATATAGATCATATCCTTTTTCGTTACATTACATACACCAATCCCAGCTATTGAACTTATACACCAATTTAGCTATTGTTTGGGCCCGTGTCCTTGTGGCGCCGTTGGTTTCCCAGGTGTGATGGACAGCTTCAGGAGGGGCGATCGGTTTTTTGGTTCACGACTTGCGTATCATGTGCTAAGCCCATGCAGGTATGTATGATAATATGGTCGACATATATATGGTCTATGGTCATCCGGGAGTAGATCGACTCTGGAAATTTCGCAGAATCAGTAAAATGCGGGAACAGTTTGGAACATGTTTTATTCTATCTACTTCAGGGTTATACATATGCCATTACGTAACTATACATTGATACATCCTTGCATATGGCGAGGCCCGGCGGTATACAGATATTTATGGAAAGTTGTGTGTATTGCCATTGAATGACCAGCGCTTCTCACGCTGCATGGTGGAGATGACCCTTTCAACGTGTTTCAATCAATGTGGGAAGAATGAGGCCAGACCTGCCCAACTTTGGGATGGAAATCTGTGTGTGTGTGTGGGGGCAACCCCTGTACCAAAGGGTTATAATCAGATCTACCCCGGAGTCCAAGTTTTAACTATTTACCCGCAGGGGGCGACAGGGTCGCTGCATGGCTGTCGCCAACGAAGCTCCATGCAGTCGACTAGGATATGGAGTCTGATCAACTCCACGTACCTGCCATTATGATCCACTTTTCATTATTGATGTACAGATCCGGATCCAGTTTCGCCGTTTTTCATTCCGCTTTCCATGTAGTGATTTCATTTTTTGTGCTGAAACAGGCCTTCCTGGAATTTTCCAGGTCCCGCGAGTGGGAAACAAAAAGACTCATAGACGACATACAGTCTGTCAAGTGTGTCTTCGGCCGAGAATCCGTCATGGTCCGGTCGTGATCCGGTAAAAAATCNATTCTCTGAAATCACGATCTGATTTGGGAACCAATTTTCCAACCGTTCCTCAACCTGAGTAATTCGAGTTCGTTTTTCTTTTGAGATCTAAGATCTCCCGTTGCATGTACCAACTTGTCAGGCGTTGAAAAATCTCTGATTTGGTCTTGTACCATGAGTTACTCTGATTCTTTGGGGTTTCCCAAACAAAGGTCTTCGGACCCTCCTCTGAAAGAACTATGAGTCNGAAAAATCTCTGATTTGGTCTTGTACCATGAGTTACTCTGATTCTTTGGGGTTTCCCAAACAAAGGTCTTCGGACCCTCCTCTGAAAGAACTATGAGTCTACAACAACAAAGAAAGGAAAAAGAAAACAGAACACAGACAACACATCCAGTGCTTCTCGTATTTTCTCGTATTTTCAACCTTGTACAGCTTTGCCCCATGGATTCTCGTGTACAGAATTTTGCTCCGTTTCTAATCATTGTCCGAGACGTTGTGTACAGGCTCAAGACATGTGAATTTCTGTCACATCACTGTATTATTTTGCTTGAATTCAGTCATCATAGCGTTGTCTCATGACACCCATCGAGACTGATCATACGTTTTTTCCATGCACTGATGACAATTTTTCAATTTCCCGGTTACACTTGTCATTAAGGGCTACTGCTCACCATGTACAGAT
>BGPT01001398.1:104984-118164 GCA_003297045.1 Symbiodinium sp. clade C Y103 | reverse complement strand
TTTCTCATCTCTGATCTTCTCACTTCTGACTTTTCTCACCTCTGCTTTTCAACTGTCCATATTGTCGGAAGGTTTAGCTTCTAAACTTCCTTCGATGAAAATCCAGTGTTCCGCTTATCAAACGATTTTTTTGTAATTAGAACGTGGTGTTTGGTGATTAAACACCTTTTTTTCTGCAGAAAAAAAACAGGACAAAAACCACCCAAGCTGAGAATCTCCCGAGGCTACCGGCCTGGAAGTCCTTCTTCCAGAAGTATCTGAATCGCACCGCCGCGCACCTTCTTACGGAGGAACGACCCATCGATGAAGGCTTGGCCATGGCCCGGGGGGGAGCTGGAGATGGGGATGAAGTGAGGACAAGTCCGATTTTTGGATTCAAACCATGTTTTTTTTTCATGTTTGAAATTTTTGTGGCTGCAAGTTTCAGTTCTGCTGGTTTTGACTTCTAATTTCTGTAGTTTGTTGCTTGAAATTCACCATTCCCTGCGATGATCTCCGATTTTTTGACGCTACCACTGTGGCAGACCGTGGCGTACCGTTGCTCCCAAGGCGTCTCCAACATGCTGCAGAAGTTCCAAGCACCGAACGCTGCTGGCGAAGCGGGCAAGGCGCGGTGAACCATCGAACATGGTGTTTTTACCATGAAAAAAAATGGAAAAATATGTGAACTTATATGAGTACAAAACCATGGTTAGTGATAGGCCCCCCAAAAAGCGGTGCCACGTTTTTTTTTTGGGGGGAGGGCGTTGAGCAGGCAAAGACACAGAGTTTTTACCGTGGCTCATCTATTTTCATGAAGTAACTCGTCCCCAGAGACCTCAGAGAATCTTCCGCTCCCCTTGGTCCCCTTGGTTCCTTACGCTCCTCCGGCCGACCTGCAGCCTGCCTTGGATACGACGTCCAGCGACGGCATCTATGGACAGCGCCGGGGGGCTTTCATCATGCGGCCGCCGGAGCCTTGGACGTGGTAGTGCCATGGGATGGGGCTGGAGACCTTGTTCTTTTTGAACCTTACCTTGAGATGGTTGGTTAATGAAAACCACCGGATCCACCGGATAAATCGACCCCAAGATCACCAGACATAGGTTGGTATTAATCCTCCAATATTGAGGCTTTTATGAATGGCTTTGCCACATTGCACCCATTAAATTCAACATGAAGCCCATTGAACCCCCGAATCTATGGGGTTTGGAATTGGAAGATGATTTTCCTCGTGATTTTCCCATCTTTGGGTTCCTAGGCTAAATGGATCCTGGATGAAGGAAGGTGTAACTTTTTGATGGGGATTATGTTTTTTTTTTGAAAGCCTGAATTCATTGCTGAGTTGGTGATTTTTCAGACTTTTACTGAACCCACCAGAATTTGTGAAACCAAAAACACCAGAAGGGCATGCCCAATTTCAGAAACCACAAGTTATGATGCTTTGTTCTTGTGGATCCCACATGAAATGATTTGATGACAACATATATAAGAAGCATTATTTCCTATACACTACCCCCAGCAAGAAGGGGAGACCTGCTTGGAGGATCATCTTGTTGTACAACTGGAACACGTTAAATTGGGATTAATAAAGCACCAATTTCTCCGCACATTGGGGATGGGGGGTTGCCATCTATTTGATAGGTTCATTCTCACCATTTTAGGGATCCCTTTTGATAAAACTCTGCCTGGGTTGAAAGTTGCAACTATGATCAAGGACGGTAATTCATTGTAATCCCGTCTCAATGGGACAACCCAGCTAGGGGGACTTGCTGGTAAGTGCCGGAAGACTCCCAGCAGGGGTTGGCTCCCCAACCAGGGAACCAGGTATACAAATGGCCAGCAACCATCAAAACTGTGAGCGTATACTGGAACGTGGGAAATAGGTTTTGAATGGAGAAATGACCAACAAAAATGGCCGCAACTATCCACAACTGGGGTTGTGAATTGAAATCGAAGTGCAACTGGACAGCTCTGGAACCGGGATGACCTGGGAACTGCCTCAAGGGTCAGATCAAAATTTTGAGGATTTTCACATGGACCCAGGGGAGGCGCAGACACCCCAGCAGCCCAGCATGGTGAAGTTCAGGGATACTCTGTAGGGGCCTGTCTGAAAATGGGGGATTTCCATTCCCAACATCAATGATGATTCATGGGATTCTAGAGTGTTCCCATCGTTTTCAGACTAAATCATAGCCTTGTTGCTTATATTGTATCTCCCCCATCATGTCAATATATCTCATATCATGCTCACACTATATCCCTATTATGCGATCCTCAAATTCCACCAATAATCCCATCCCATTGTACCCAATTTGGATCTTCCCATGGACTCCTCCAAGGAGGAACTGGCCCAGTTACAAGAGGCTCAAGATACAGACAGTGACGATGAGGACGGACCATTGGATGATTGGATGATTTTGGATGAAATGGGATTTCATGGGATTTATGGGAATATAATGGAAATACGCATGGGATAAAATCTGGATCAATTTGATCATGACCTTGTGTCGTTTTCCGTCACTGGAATGATGGAAATGGATTTGGCCGAGCTTCTCAGCCGGAGCCCCTCGGTGGTTCCACATGTCAAAATTGACTGATGTTATTTTCACCTCGGTTTTTTCTATTCTGGTTGGCTTAGTTTGGGGAGAAGCACTATTTTGGTAGTAGAAGATGACATCCCTTTTCGGGTATCATACTCCTAATCAATCAGAATGGGGTGTTTTACTGATCTCTTCACCTAAACAAAACAAATCAGAAACCCTGGTGGAATCTATTGCACCTACTGTTCGGGTCCCTTCATCGGGGGGGTCATTGGTGGTCAGATGGATGATGGGAACATTTCCTATCCCGACGTCACTGGAATGATGGTTCGGCCGCTTGGGGTAACTTCCCAAAATGGCATCTTTTTTCAGGTGAATGGATTAATGAAACATATTTCTATCATATTCCCAACAATACATTCCTAATATTCCCCATAGATTCCTAACATATTCCCATGATATTTCCAACAAATGCCCATGGTTGGAAGATGTCACTGCCACCAGTCCCGCGACCTCAGCAGGATGGGCCATCGCGAGCATCTAGATGTGCGAGGGTGATTCCTTGGGACCAGGTGGTGCCCCAGTCTCTCCTTTTTTGGGTTGAACTCCACCAAAACCATGGTATTTTGACGGCAAAAATGGGGATTTAGGATTGATTCATGCTAAGTTGGTTTAGTTCACTAGATTCAGTATGGTTAACTTGGGATTACTGTGATGCCAACTACTGTGTGCTTGGATGGGTAATAAACCAACTTATAGCTAGGGGGCACCACGGGTTGGGCACCTTCAAAGCGGGGAAATCTTGGTGAATGAATGGACTGGTAGCCCTTTGAACATATGAGCCACGTTCTAAACCCTTATGTTTATGTCAAGGAAGGGGCCCCTTGTAAGGAAATGGCGTAAGCAAAACTCTTGTGAGCGTAAGCCAGCGTAAGCTCCACATAAGACAAGATATGCGCGTAAGCAAACCTGTGCGCGCGTAAGCAAAGCGCAAGCAATCGCGTAAGCATTTCCTTATTTGGTGCCGGCATGTAAGACATTTAAAACACAGCTCATATGGTGCGGTGCCTCCACTTCCGACGATTCTCATTATCCTCATTGAAATAGACGATAGACCCCATTTTACGACAAACCCATGTCCTTTTTCATATTGACAGATGATCTTCTTTGTGACCTTCCATCCCTCATCATAAGGCCGGCTCCAACCACGACCCGCACGGCGCCAATGCCGGTGCCAACGCGGGCACCAACGCGGGCGCCAACGAAGGAGCCGAGCGCGGCGGAAATGCTGCGCACGAGGCCGGGATCATCCGGTAATCAGAGGCGGCAATTGAACCCTCCAGGCAATTTTCCACGTACTTGGTGGCCCATCCCAGTTAGCAGGTTCGAAGTTACAACCCCAGTTATAAGTAGGGTAAGTAGGGGCAATGTCTACTTACTATTGGGGTAACTCAGCAACTCACCCACTTACTCCCTGGGATGAACCACCAAGTAGTATGAGGTAAGATTTTAAGGAAACAATAGTTCTTTTTTAAATCAGAGGTATTGATCGGAGATCCCACTTTGTACGAGTATGTCTGTCTCTCTCTCTCTCTCATATAAAACTTATAAAATGATTGTATCAAACAGTTCTTATCGCAAGAACATTGCTATCACCTCTAAGGTCAGCTGATGGTAATAAAGACCAGTTTTAGGAAGCCATGAGGTACCAACATGGTCCATTCATACATTTTTCTCCTCCCCCGCAAAGGTGTGCGAGACCAGGGCATCCCTGAAAGCTGTCCTTTTCCCCACTGTATTGCCAGTTGGGCATCCACTTTTTTTTTTTTTTATGGCAAAGCCATATTTTTTAACACCGTGTTTTTTTTGTTTTCAGGCGTGTGTTGATCTTCCCTCCGAGCTGTGGTGGTGATGATGATGTTCATGGTGATGGTGATAGTGATGATGATCATGATAACCATCACGATGATGCAGAGAGAGAGAGAGAGAGAGAGAGAAGAGAAGAGAAGAGAAGAGAAGAGAAGAGAAGAGAAGAGAAGAGAAGAGAAGAGAAGAGAAGAGAAGAGAAGAGAAGAGAAGAGAAGAGAAGAGAAGAGAAGAGAAGAGAAGAGAAAACAAACACAATAGAATACCCATATATATCTTTGTATGCACATACATACATACATACATTTATTCACCACATTTTGGATTCTTACATCCTGCTTTGCTCGCAGGGTGACCGGGGCGGCAACGGCAGCGCAGCTGGGAAAGGAGGCGTTCGTGAGGCGTGCCTGGAGGGATGGGAAAAAGATTTGGAAAAATTTGGGGTTCAACCACAACAACGGGGATGTAATATGGGAATTACCATAGGAATTTATGGTTGCCAATAATTACAGTATATTGTAATATGAGGATGCAATATAATTTAGTATAATTCAATGCATTAAACCAATTATAAATCATTCCCAAAAATCACCATAAATGGGTAGTATAAACCATCCCAAATGGTAGGTTCATTGTTGAGGTTGCCCACATCATGTAATTGGCAAGAATGGGGATTAATTGCTATATTGTATACACAGCAACACTCTGAATTTGATCCGCAACAATGGAATTGATGTTGAGGATTGCACGATGATATAGAGAAGATTATTTTCAGCAATCAGCATTGAAGATCCTCAAAAACTAGTTTCTTTTTGACGGAAATATCTGCAAGTCCACGTTCGAGTGGGGAATTGAGACGCCTTTCCTTTGTTGCATAGTTAGAATGACGTCACGTCGCGATGTCACTGCAAAGATGGTTAGGATTGGGGTAACTATCCCATATCGCCTCTCTTTTCAGGTTAGTGAATTACAATGATCTATCCAGTGCCAGGTATATGGGATTAATCCATAGGTTTATGAGATTTATGGGGATAACATGGCCTTCTGGTACAATCGGGTTACAATGGCCATCTAATCGGGTTATAGCATGTTATTGTAAGTTATAATGACTATCCAATAGGAATTGAGACGCCCTGTCCATTGTTCTGGATGCTTTCCGTCTTGTCCACAGGCAGTGCCCATAGAAGATCCACAATTTGCAGCATTTTTTTCCCAGGAAAACCCATGAATTTTGCAAAGCTATCTCACTTTATCGTAGAGTATTCATCACATGTTTTCGGTGAATTCAAAAACACCTGACTGCTTGATATCACTACAAACATCCATACAGTAAGGGGAAATACAAAGATAATTTTGCAAATACATACCGTATATTAAGATATATTAAGATACAAAACAAAACCGACACACACAGGCACACATATATAGATTTGTAATTATATAATCATAATTATGTATGTATATACATAGATATATAATCATAGAATAAATGAATATGTATACTTATTCAAATATATATATATATAGGTATTACAAATTTATAAATAAACATAAATAAATAACTATTAATATAGATATAAATATATATATATATATATATGTGTGTGTGTAGATATATTGACATACAGGACTCCCAAAAAAAAGCAACAGCTCAAATCCTACCACTTCTAAAATAGCAAAAATATGCAAAAATAACTAGGCCGGCAGGATATATCCACCTTTTCTGCAGGCTGGCGAGGACAATGATGCGACCCGCCGCGGCGGAGCTGGGGCGCTCTCTGGTGACAGCGCTGTGGGGACGGCTTCGGGCGGCCACGCGGTGAAAGGTGGCGAATGAGTGGGGAAAGCCAGGGAAAATGGGGAACGTGCGAAGATTTTAGATTTTTTTAACCTGACAACATGATGATTTTGAACATTTATTTTCGCTTAATTTAAGTATTAGAGACGGGGATTTAAGATGACTGAACGGATTAACATTGGGTTTTGATCATCAAAGGAAACCGGTCAACCTTGGTTTGGTAGTGGGATGCTTTAATTCTTGGCATTCGAACCAACATTCTTTTTTCGTGGGGGGGGGCAGGCTATCTAACATTGGCCACGTTGAGATTGTCCTTTGAGAAAAAAAATAGAGGAACCATATATTATATATCATCTCAAACAATCATTGTGATACACACACACACATGTATGTATGTATACATACACACATGTTTGGTCCTCCTGGGGCAGTACGGACTTCCTGTTCTTTACTGTCAAGCATAGGCAATTCACTGGTCTCTTGAGTAGTTGCATAGGTTGGAGCATGTCCTGGATACCGGCAAAGGATTTTCAACCTTCCACTAACATCCATCTACAAACGATGTTCCAACCACAAATAGTTCGGGACATTTCCATCGCCATGTTTGATGCCACCTGCGGGTACCTGGGGTAATTCATCCCAGTACATGAATTGCCAACAGACCTATAACCGTTGTAAAAGTCATATACAAGTGGGCTTCACTACGGCTGTTAACCACATGGTAACTGGGATGCACATCCAAGTAGCATATTTCAACTAGTGAAGTGATGGGGTTGGTGGCTTGGAAACACCCCATTCTATGGTCCCAAAGAAGTGGGGTTGTTGATTCAGTGGAATAGTCCGGGGATCCCTCAGCTGTGATTGGAAGCAGATCGGGCACATTTTTGAGGCCCGAGCGGCCATCTGGCTGCCAATTCATCCAAGAGCCACGGGGACGCTCTGTTCAGTGATGCAGACAGGCACGTGGGGAATGTGCCTGGAAGGGCATGATATTTTGTGGGCATGCCGCCAGTTGCAATCCAGAAGTCTAGGGGGTCCAGGCACTGGGACCATGGGCTTCACGGAGTGAGCGGAGTCCCGTGGCTGCAAGGGTCGCGAGGGTATGGCTGTGCAGATCTATCTGTGCATCTAAAGTCGAATCATGAATCACTATAAACTCGTCATAAACTACTCTATTCTGATCCATATATGTTTTTGATCTTATTCTGAAATGAAATCTCTAAAGCTAAAGCTCAGTCTGAACCCATGGGTGTGGGCCAAGCTGGTGAGATTCAAACTTGGACCCTTTTTGGTATTGAACCATCCACTTTGCAGGGTTTATCATGGTTCCGGCCTTTCTGGCACGCTGGCCGCTGAGGATGGCAAGGAAGGGCCTGACAATGGCAGGTGAACGGATGGGAACGGTGGGATGTGCAGCGGCTGCATTGGGGGAAGCCTGATTCGGCTGTTTTTTTGGGGCTGTTTGGCCATAAATCGAGGAATAACCAT
This sequence comes from Symbiodinium sp. clade C Y103, assembly GCA_003297045.1. Classification (NCBI taxonomy): domain Eukaryota; class Dinophyceae; order Suessiales; family Symbiodiniaceae; genus Cladocopium; species Cladocopium sp. clade C. The sequence goes on along the minus strand of BGPT01001398.1, from coordinate 110,490 downwards.
GCTATCTGCTGCTATCCGGCACCATAGTCATGATGATATATTTAGTATTATTTAGTTCTGTGTGGTTTTACCGGGCCCAGGTTATCTAAGATTGATCATCTGCATCCATCTGCCATTTCATGGTTGCATGATGTCTTGCCGAATATCATCCGATTCCATTGGGAATCGCATGCTGCAAACACCGGCGGAACGAATCATGTTACCCGTTTTTGCTCCAGGTTAATTGGTTAGGCAGTAGATGACCACAGCTTAACTTGTGATTTGGGTTGGTGGTTTGGAAGCTGAAGAATTCCCGTAGAAGGGTTTGATTCCCAGCTTCCCGATGCGACGTATCATCCGTCGCCTGCTTGCAGATCCAGATTTGGTGATATCGTTTGGGCCTCGGGAAATGATGGGGTGGAGATGGGTGTGTGTGGCCCTGAAAATCCTGAAATTGTGCAACACCTGAATTAAGATTAATAAGATCAACCAGACATTTTGCACCTTGTGAGATTTACCTGATGTCATTTTATTACTCTTATTTTCATGAATCTTCCAAGGCCTTGAAAATCCATTGTGCCTTTCAAGCATCCAACCCTCAGGCATCACTTGGGATCCGCGAGCCAAGGACTTGGACCTCCTCACTGCCGGCAGCCATAGCCACCTGGCCGACCCCAACGTTGGCCGCGACGGCCGCGACGGCCGCGACGGCCGCGATGGCCGGGACGGGGCCCCTGGTGGCCGCGGCGGCGATGCCCAGGTGGGCTTGGCCGGCGTGGTCGGCAGCCGCGTGGCACGCGGGGAGGGCGGCAAGAGCGGTGGACCGCACGGCGGAGGTGCGGAGGATGCGTTCGGGAACTCAGGAGGGAAAAAGAGGGAGGCAATGATGATCAATGTACGGAGAGCTGGAACTGCTTGAAGCTCCTGGTGATTTAGGGCTATTTAGAAGTGATATGAGGTGATTTAAGAGGTCTTGTCGTGTTTTTTGATGAATGCCCCAGTCTGTGGGTAAGAGCCAAGGTCCTTACAGGGCGACCGCGGTGGGGCAGGCTCTGCATTCCATGATCCACAGGTGCCTTAGCGTTCTGGAAAAATGGGGGATTGGGGGCCAGGACTTGAACATGAACATGACTTTCCCAACAAAGATAGTTGATCAATATTGATCATACGTAGCGAATGAGAAAGCCAACCTTGGGCATCCAGGCTTGTGGTTTTCGTTTTCTTTGGAAATCTCTAGCATACCGTGGAATCCATCAGCTGAACATCAAAGTCACAAAGAAGAAGATTCAAAACCCCATTTCAGTAGGATTTTACCATGTATTTCCCCAATGGATCCTCAGACAAGTCAGGCTGGTGTCAATGAGAAGCGAGATGTGGACTGGGATAAAAACTTGGGCCATGGCACAGATGGACATAGTGCAGCTGGTGCGAAACTGACGCCTGCCGATGAGTCAGGAGATGTTGCGAAGTTGGGCTGTGCCCCTTTTGATTTCGACACAGGTGGTAAGGTCATGATGATGGACCATTGGTTGCTGGGTAGGTTGACGGATTATTCTTTCACGATTCCAGATAAAGGAATACCGTGAGCAGCTAAGGATGCTAAGGTTGGCCGTGTGATGGGGCAATGCAATCAGACTGTCACTAGACTATAGTACGTGATCATACATGCATTTTTGGCCCGCAAAGTGCTCAAAATACGGGCCATCGTACCTTTTAGGGCCCCAGGGCCGTACCAAAGTAGTGTCCTGCTCTCGACTACCCAGGACCCATGATTTCTCACATCTAAAGAATGTTGTAGCAAGGTTCCAAAATTGGAGTCCGGGACCTCAATTTAGGCACATAAAATCTACGGATTTTCAGGAGGACGTACTTTTTGAGCCCTTGGAATCTTGCAGGGATAGCAGTTCAGTTCTCCTGCAGGACTTGCCGACCACGCCACTGATGGTCTCAGCGCGGTGGCCCACCCCGAGCACCCGGTGTCCGACGCCGTCTCTGCTAGCGGCATGGCCGTGGTCAGTAACGACCTGCTGAGCGGACGCGAGGGAGCGGTGGCGCGGATGCAATGGGCGCTTTGGTGATGGATCATCCTATGGATAGGTTCACTGATGAATACTCCTGGTGTGAGTTAAAGTCCCCAGTTGTCGGTAGTTGTCTCTCTCTCTCTCTCACACACACACACATATATATATATATATATAACATCTATACAAAATACTATTTACAAACAGGGTATGCAGATGGTTGTTCACTCACCAGTGATTGAGTGGGATGATCCTCCAAGTAGATAGGCCATTGAGTTAGTTGATCCCGTCCCGCAACTAAGTCCCAAGTTGCGGCTGGGGTTAGAATACCCACTTTTCAATGAGAAAACCCAGCAACCAGCCTTTGTTCTGAACCACCTGCTAATGGGATTCTCCTTCAAGTGGGAGAATATAACCTGCTCATGATGAGGACATTCCCTGGCAAACAAGCAAGACTTACCAGAAAATGAAAGCAAGGTTGAAGTTTATGGTGGTTTGCCATGGCCAGTTCACATACACTGAAGGTAGATTACTTGAGGCCTCCTCGCCGAAGAGCATGATGTTTGAACCAACTGGAAAGGTGATGCGAGGTCACAGCCTAAATTGGTTTGTCACTTGGTAACATGGTGAACTCAGCAACAAACCATCTCCAATTCTGGCCAGTCCCACGTTATCCGCAAGTGGGGTATACTGCGGTATACTAGTACACTGAAAAATCACCCGGAATTGACCAATTCATAGTTGCCAGATGCAAGGCCCACAACCCGGTGAAAGAACTGCAACACCTTGAAAGGTCACACAAACCCCCAAAGTGGACTTTGCATTTTCTACAGTTGATTTCTGGAGATTCTTTGGTTTCTTTTTTTCGGGGGGTTTCTCCAAGTACCTTCCCTTATGGTTTAGGGGTTGGTTAGAGGTTTCTCAGCATGTCCTATTTCCTCCTTTCTTGGTATGACGAAATGGTCATTTTTTCCTCTCCAGGTGCGTTGGAACCATAAGTTTTGGAGGTTAAGAAGCTGCTTTTCACAGGGTTGAGATGGGTTGACATGAGTTGATGGTGGAGAAACCTCAGTCTTTGGGGCCTCTGAGTGGATTCCCCGTACCAAGGTAGGACTTCTGGATGATGAGGAGGAAGAACTAGACTCAGAGGACGACAAGACAGGTCACGGAAAGCAACAAGACCCAGATACCTAAAGTTGGAGAAAGTTGGCAAAAGTCACGGTGAGCGTTTGGGTTCACAATCTGTCACGGTTCTGATTACTACGATGCTATTTTTATTTCCATTTTCATGTGGGGTATGGTTGCATCATCCAGCTGCCCATTGATGTTAACATACTCCTGATACTCCTGATGTGATAATTCAATATAATTCATATTATATTAGCAGTGCCAAATGGAATCGCAGTAAGCACCATCATCCTTTTAGCCTTTTGGATCCTTTTCGTCAGCTCATCCCCAGCTTGGATGTTTGACGCTGTACATATGATTCGACGAACAAGACTGCAAAGACTGAATTTTCAATGAACCATAACGAGCCCAATCCCAATTACTATGAGGAGATTGATCTTGGACTTTGAGATGCCAACTCCCAGCAGTAAAAATCACCAAACCAGGAGCCAATCTTTGAGGTTTCTACCATCCTAACTAACATAGATTTTTAATGATTTTTATGAGTTGGGGGTTGGAAGATGAGTTTCCACTAAAACATGGCTATTTTCTTGGTCTATATCTATATGTTAATTTGAGGTTTTTATATGCCAAGAGGCTACATGCGCATGTGGCGCAACGCCAGGAGCCGCAAGGGAAAGCAGATGATTTCCAGTCCATTGTGAAGCAGGCACAGTTTCCATGTGGATTTGTCCGGGTGGTGAAAGCTACCAAGCAATATATCTGAACTTGTACGTTATGATGTGTTTATAAATTATAAATCAACTCAATTATAACTGCGAGGCCCCATCTTCACCAGCTACTCTGTATCTACCTATCTACCTATCTACCTATTCTACCTATCTACCTATCTACCTATCTACCTATCTACCTATCTACCTATCTACCTATCTACCTGCCTATCTACCTATCTACCTATCTACCTATCTACCTTTCTTTCTTTCTTTCTTTCTTTCTTTCTTATCTATCTATATGTACATGCACTGTATGTCAGTGGCTCATCTCATCCATTCAATTGCTAGCCAAGCCCAGTTGCTGTCGCTACAGGTCTTTCGGCTGTATGCCACGGGGTACTCCAAAGGTCGCTATGCCCCTAGGCTCCAGATGAACCTCAAGCTCTGGGCCGTGGAAACTGGCTGGTTCTTTTTGAATTTTCCCTCAGGCTATTTAACATAGCCATGCAAAATGGCTAATTCTGGATGATTTTCCCATTAAAGCCTCCATTTGTAGGGGATTTCCCATGGCTATGTTAAATAACCAGAGGGTAAACATTTCTAAATCCTTGTCTTTCGGGCAATCTCGGCCTAATTAATCAACATGGATTGATCCGGGGTTGACATTCCTGGGTTCATGATCGTTACCAAATTGGCACCTGCAGCCTGCAGTTTATTTCTACGTAGATATTTAGTTGGGAGCATATCCTCACTTCCCAGATGTTGGAATTTCTGCATCGGAATAGCTTTCTGTATCACAATACCTACCTGACAGTATGCATACCACTCATCCGTTGATAGCGTAGAGCCACTGATTGGTCAACCATTAGCCATGACTTGGGTTTTCTACATTCTAAACGCCAGCTGTGTAGGACAATTAAGGATGCGTAGGAGACGAAATGCACTGGTTATCCATGCGTTACCGTTACTTTGGGAATCTTTGGGAAATGTTGCTATTCCTTCCATATCATGCAACATACCAAGTGATACAGTTTCTGCGAGCATGACTCTATGAGAATTGGGGTGACCAATGAATTGTTTCGGGATTCCCGATTCTGTGAACTCCCTATCTGTGCTTATATCTATATCTACATCTAAGTTCTATATCGACATGCATTGCAGACAGCTGAGAGTGGCAAACTTGACCATACCTGTCCACTGAACCCCGAGGTCTTCATTCGAAATCCTGACCTCTCTCGATTCATGGAGGACTTGTTTGATAGCTGTTGCACATCAAACATCACGGACAAATGTGAGAAAGGGCTGTCAACAACCAGGATGATACTATGTCACGGATTAAAATTGATGAAGAAAGCAGCATATATATATATATGCTTCCGTGTCCCGTGTTGCTGGCCCCCCCCCCAAGGGGGGGGGGTCCCAGGTTGCCGGCCACAGCTTGGTAGCATCCCCACCCGTTCTATGNCCCCCCCCAAGGGGGGGGGGTCCCAGGTTGCCGGCCACAGCTTGGTAGCATCCCCACCCGTTCTATGTGGCAAGCTATTTGCAACATGTCTGAGGTCCAACCCTGATATATACTCCGTATTTGCAGCATTTCTGAGGTCCAGCCTCGTATTTACTTGGCATTTGCAGCATTTCTGACTTCCAGTCTTGTATTTACTAGGT
>BGPT01001398.1:79127-104971 GCA_003297045.1 Symbiodinium sp. clade C Y103 | reverse complement strand
ATATCGTACCTTTGAACTACCCATATACTACCTAAAGACGATCTGTATACTCCATATGTACCACCAACCCTCCCCGCCCAACGTATATTATATATCACACATATATATATATATATATCCAATATATCACGAGATCATTTATTTATAGACCATACATGTATGTATGTATGTATAATACATACATATATATATATATATGTCATGATATATCATATATATATATATATGTCATACATATCATATGTGTATATCATACGCATCATATGTGTTATATATATATATGTATATATCTAAGTTTTCACATATATATATATGTATATATATATATATATATAAATAAAACATATATAGCATACATACATGATTTATCATAGAGACAACATACCCCCCCACCCCCCACCACACCACAGGGGGGCAGAAAGACCGTCCACATCCACAGNGGGGGGGGAGAAGAAAGACCGTCCACATCCACAGGGGGGGGGGGAAGGACCATCCACAGGGGGCGGGGGCGACCCCTCCCCCTCACCCAGGGGGGGGGGTGCCGTCCGACGCTGCACCATATATATATATATATATCAAGTGCGCCAAGATTGCGAGTATGCAACCCTTCTGATTCAACAAGGTATCTTATCCTCTAGAAGCACCTTTATGCAATCAGATCTACAATGTCACCATCGGAATCAACATGACCGATGCTGCCCAACATATCCCAAAACTGAAGCAAGGAAACCATTTTGCCTGAGTTGGCGTGGGATGCGTGGGTTTGTTTAGTAGCTAGTTTATCTAAAGCTTCTCTCCAAATTGTGCCCTGAATATGAGCAGTTGAAATCTTGCTTTTAACCTTAGTTGCAAGCTATTTTTTTGGGCGCAAGGCTACTCAGAAAAACACCATGCTGAATTTCCCCATATTCTTCAGAATGCAAGTTCCAGAAACTCGGGCTTTTTTGTTACACAACATTATAGCAATCTCCAAGGAGATAGAAGAGTAAATCCCCATTGATATAGTGACGATGAGTGAAGATCCACTTTTCCATTTTAAAAATATGGGGATGACTACGTTTAATACTGGCTTTGCCGAAGGCATCATGAGGCAATGCTTGCCTGGCGGATTCCTGGGGGTCCCCAATGGCGATGATGCTGCCTTAGTTTTGTTGCGCTGAAGATCTCAGTTTGAGAATTTGTGACAAACAAAATAGTTTATAGCAATCATAATGACTGATGATGAGGACGACTATGAAATGATTATGATGATGATGATGATTGATTGATTGATTGATTGGTTGGTTGATTGATTGATTGATTGATTGATTGATTGATTGATTTGAATTGAATTGAATTGAATTGAATTGAATTGAATTGAATTGAATTGAATTGAATTGATTGATTGATTGATTGATTTGATTGATTGATTGATTGATTGATTGATTGATGATTGATGATGGATGATGGATGATGGATGATAGATGATGGACGATGGATGATGGATGATGGATGATGATGATGATGGATCATGTATGATGATGGATGATGGATGATGGATGATGGATGATGATGACGATGACGATGATGATGATGATGATGATGATGATGAATGCTGATGATGATTGATGATTGATGATGGGTGATGGGTGATGGATGATGGATGATGGATGATTGATGTTTGATGATTGATGACAGAAGATAGAAGATACAGTGAAACATAAACTTTTTTCCCCCAAAAATTGAAGGGAACACCTCCAGGAAGCCCCCATCAAAACTAGGTTTTCCAGTTTTGATTTCCCAACAAAACCAATCGATTGACATCATAATTTGCCACTAGGATTTACGAGGTTATGATTCAATAATAGGTAATAATAACAGTTGACTACCTATCTTCAGATATATAATGATAGCAACAAATATATAGTAGAAATAATCATAATGACACGAATAAACTGATGGTAGAAATGGTAATAATGATGATAACAATGGCACTAATGATAAAAGCGACTAGAATGATAATAATGATACAATCATGAACATGATAAACATCATCAACACATGATAATATATGATAGTAGTGATACTAATGATCATAATGATAATGATGATAATACTGATAATGGCCATTTTGAAACCAATCCATCCGAGGACATCATTTCCAGCGCACATGACACCAGGATTCGCGGCACATGATACCAGGCTACCGGCGGAAGTACCGACGCTTCAGCCACTCAGCAGCGTCACTTCCGATGGATCCCATCGCTGCGATCCGGTGTGTTTTTTGTGTGTTTCTTGAATGGCATACCCTCTGGTAATCAAACTTGGCAATTGGAAATCCTCTATAAATGGAGGTGTTAATGGGAAAATCATCTATAAATGGTGGATTTTCCATTGCCATGTTTGATTACGAGAGGGTAATGGGGATGAATTCACGATTGACCAAGTTAGTTCATCTTTTAGTGGATCAACAAAGCACATGTTAGTGAAATCCGCCAATTTCTGGAGAAAACTCTATTGTGGGAATGGAATTTTGACCCATCATTGGGATTGAACCCACTCCGCGTCGTGAATTTCACCCAGTTTCGGTGACCCAGCAAATTCCAACACGGCTCTGGGTATCAAAAAACATGGCCGTGCAAGATAGTGCAACCTGGATAGCGAATGGTTGGCTGCAAGCAACTGTTCTGGACCACTGGATATAATTTTTTTTTTGGATTGTCTTTGTTTGACATACGCAATATATATATATATAAATATGATTATATATGCCTATTATATAATCTAAAAGTTTAGAATTCAAACGTCTGAAACCCGACAAAAGTGGGAGACAAGTTTTTCAGCATTTGACACTGGGGATTCAGGGGGCCCACCAGTCGGTTTTCCTCACCCTGAATGGACAACTGTGGAAATCATATGTGCCATGGTGGCGAATTTTGGGATACGGTCATCAATCGGTAGGGATTCATATACCCTTTGGTGAACTAACATAGCTCTTGAAAATGGCCATAGAAATAGTGGATTTTCCCATAAAAATGAGTGATTTTCGATAGTTATGTTAGTTTACCAGAGGGTACTCATCATGTCATCATGGCGGGATTCTACCGATGGGATGGATGAGCAAACCACAATAAACCAAATATATTCTCCCTCATACCATGTCTTGATCATGGCACAAATGAAGTCATGCCCCAAGCCTCTGCAGTTGGAAACGGTGTGCTTGTTTTCTAATAACCCTCTGGTTATTTAACATAGCCATGGAAAATCACCATCTTTAATAGGTAAATCACCATAAATCATCTATAAATGGGCCATTTTCCATAGCTATGTTAAATAACCACAGGGTAACAAGGGGGAAACCATTTGTCCAGAACAGTGGTCAACCCTCAGATCCACCATATCCACCACCAAATTTCCCACGGCTACATCCTCAGAACGGATCTTCGAGTCCTTGTTCGATGACACGATCCAACTTCAGTGTCCCTTGGTTGGCGAATCGCCGGGTTTCAGCATCATTTGGCCGGGTACAGTAGATTTGGCCAATGTGATGAACCAGCGAACAAGGATTTCCCATGATTTTCGGAATATGATACGATACAGAGTAGCCCAATTCTCATCTTAGAACTTGGGGATGTAGCATCAATAATGTAGCCACTACGGCGTAACCGTGTTTCTCAAAAATTTGGGTAACCCCAAAAAACCATTCCTTTCTACATTAAAAACATGACCAAGAAATCCTTTTTTGGTGTCCTGCTGGTTGCAAGCCCCAGATGCGCAGCAAAGAAATGGTGGACCGCCCTGATGCTCTGAGTTCGCAGCGCGTCCTCTGAGGGAACGTATCCGACTACCCATCGAGCAGTGAACAGTTGACCCTTTTTGATCCTTTTCGATGTTTTTCTTGGGTCAAAAAAACACCTGAGCAGTGTTCAACACCATCGTTGAATGATGATGATGTATGATGCATGATGCATGATGGATGATGTATCATGTATCATGTATCATTTATCAGGTGTCATGTATGATGATGATGATGATGATGATGATGATGATGATGATGATGGTGATGGTGATGATGATGATGATGATGATGATGATGATGATGATGATGATGATGATGAATATCGTCCCTGATCGGAAAGAGATACCAGAACCCCCCATATTTGGCAGGATATCCGTGGTTTTCGTGCAGATTTATGTTGAAACATCCTGCATGCGGACTGTTGAAAAGGCCATGGTTTGTTCACAGCAGGACCTCACCAGGAGGCGACCTCGCACTGAAACCATATCTTGCAGCTACAGTAACTTCTTTCATTGGTGAAATCAGCGGTTTTGTGGGCTTAAATCATTATCAACTAGTTTTTTGGGGGTTTCTGCCCCGGCTGGATCCCATGAATTTTGGGTTGCTGCATGCCTAAACTCCCAATTTTGTTGGGTTGTTGCACTGGCAATATTCATTCTCCTGGTGATGCTGAACATCCCTCGGGTTTATTATGTTTTATGAATCCCATCCCTAATATCCGATTCCCTCAGCTCTCAATTCATGATCCAAGACTGAGGGTTTCGATTGAGGATATATTCAATATGACCGGGTTTGAAGGGACCACCCCTTCACCATTCAGTTAAATCATGATAAAGTCAAGCTAAATCCATGTCTATGCGGGCCACATGCATCCCTCGTTACACACTTGAAAGTGCGGTTCCAGTGAAATAAGTGCATATAGAATTATACTTTTTAGGGGTTATGTGTCCCAACTTATGGAGGTTCATAACCATGGTTATTGTCAGTAAAGCAATATTAAACCATCCCCAATTTAACCCGTTTTATGGGTGGTATACACCATGATTTTATATGAGTGGTTTATTGTTGATTTTACCAACACTTTATCACTGGATTGAAGGGAAAATCTTGATCGAAAAAGACAATTCGTTTTTCGCCAGCAAAAATAGGAGTTTCCTGTAAAAATCCCTCAAACCAATCATCATGGTTAATGTTAGTGGTTCATTATCGGGTCTACCACATTATACCAATAGTTATAGCCGTAGTTATAGGGCCCCCATGTCCGAACTTATTGGGTTTCAAAAGCCAGGGTTGTACCCATTCAACAACCATATCCATGTCCGTTTCACTATAGTTATCCATAGTCATAGCCATAACCATAGTTCTACATAGTTCTACATAGTTTTACAATGTTTTACACAGTTTTACACAGTTTTACATAGTTTTACATAGTTTTACCCCATATCCATATCCATAGTTATAACATGTTATAACCATAGTCATAGGGCCCCCCGAATTATACCCATTTGCCACGGACCTCAACTGCACCATACCCATCCCAGGCGATATGCCCGGGCAAGGCGTGCGGATCACGGCGGGCTTGACTTTGGCCAGGGGCCTCAGCTGGGGTTGGGGGTTCAACAACCAATTTCTATGTCATTGGATTGGTTTAAGGGAAAATTTTTACGGGAAACCTCTATTTTTGATGGTAAAAACCATGGTTTCCTGTAGATTTTCCCTTAAACCAATCCAGTGACTATGGCAATTTATGGGACTTTCATGAGATTTTATGGGATTTTGTGGGATGTCACGGGAATGTGAAGATCTTTAATTGTTGCCAAAATATCAAACATGTCAGAATTATGACTGACTTATGATACGGATACGGGTTAGGTTGAATTCTTGGGACATGTATTTTTTTTAGTGATTTCAAACTTTGGCAGTTTGTTGGCAGGCATTCATGGATTTTCGACTTCTTTGAAGGTTTTTTTCCGGGTGCTGCCACTGGCTCTCACTGCGAGGACTGGTTCCAGGTCTTTGTACAGAAAGTGGTGCGCCGCGTGGGGATGGAAGTGATGAGTTTCTTCGCGGCGCTCTTGGAGTCGCAACTTTACTGAGGGCCCTTGGGGCTGAGGGCTGAGGGCTGGCCGGGAGAGCATGGGAATATCCTGGTTTCGGGACTGATCTGAAAAGTTGTGTGGAAGGGTTGGTGCTGGAACTGGAAGATCCATTTGCTTCAAATTCTTGGTAGCCTGTGGGTAAGGTAGGACAAAATTGCAGGTTCTTCTGGGGTTTCAGCTATACCTTTTCTTCAAGGCCACAGGGACGAGGATAGGAATCTTTAGAGCTTGGGTTGGCCACCGGTCAGTTGACCAATTTTAATATATTATGTCATGTGAAACCCAGCCGTTTGAGGATAGTGAACATGTTCAGAATTTACCAAAATGCACCCGAAGGGTTAACCCATGTCCACTTTTTTTGGCTTCGTTGGTGCTTCAATGGAATGGTGCTGGGTTTGCGGATTGTGCAGAATGCGTAGAATGCAACGCACGCGTTGCAACCTTTATGGCTCTGGGCACATAGTTGGCTTTGCCGGGTGCCTGGAAAGCCAGTCAACGACATGGCAGAGACTATGGGGAGAAATAGGGTGGGGAAAAACACCATGTTTTCCTGCACATTTAGAAGAAAACACATTGAAGACGGTCATTTGGACATGGTTTGATCCAGCTACAGCTCAAGTGAAGACCCAGCCCAAGGCGACACTATTTCAGCACGCAGGAGTTTCTTTGGGCCAGTGGCCGGCCAAATCAACCAACATGGATGGACGTGAGTTTCCCTTGAAGGTTTCTAAATGGATTTCCCACTTGCGTCTTTTTGAGGACCACTCAAACTCAAACACCTACTTTTGGTTAGGATGATCTCGGTTGGTTTTTGTTCTGCAAATGCAGTGCACTTGTAGGTCTTTCTTTAGCACCTCCCAGCTGCCGGGGTATGCCAAGTGCGGGAAGTACCTTAGGACCTTAGGATATAATTGGCATGTAATGATTCGTTGGCAGAGTCAGTTTCACCTGACCTCACTCCTACTAGATTCTGGAATAGCTGAACTAGTTCTGCCATGCCACCGAAAAATGACACCTGGGTAACGTGTTGGGCCCACCCACTGCCAAGCATTGGGGTGTCGTCCGCTGTCCCCCGCGGGCTGTCTGTGCGGCGTGAAGAGTGCGTGGTGCAGGGCTGCACGGGCGGCGTTTTGTTGCAGAGCCTTAGAGGGTCCACGCCAGACAGGCGATGTGATAAAACGTGGTGCCGATGATGAGACATTTTTTTGTCGATTTGAGCATTCATGGCTTTCGGACTCAAGTTTCTAAAGGTTTCTATTCTTGTGCGTGCTGGGCGGTTTGAATATATTAGTGCAATTTAACGCACATGTGCATTGTATGATTATGTATATATATATATATGTGTATGTATTCTATTATGGTTTTTCTGTTTCTAGCCCGCCAAGCTTTTCTTATTAGGTGGAACCACCGCCCAACCAGCTTCAAGAGGTTCTGCAGACTGCAGATAGATGGACGTTGCGCAATTGATACTAGAGATCTGTTAGAGATGATGCTCGAAACTAAGTATCTTGGAGTTTCAGCCGACCCCCCTAAAGGTCTGGACCCCCCACACTAATAGATTGTTAATAAACCCTTATTAGTGGTTGTTGGTGGTTAATAAGGCCTTAGTAAACCTTGATGACTGAGATGATGAGGTGTATATCCTTCTGAAGTGTTCCGCGTTGAGTCACTTTTCTGGGCCCCCATGTACAGATTCGGCTTGCAGAAACCAGTGAGGAGGCGGACAAAAATGGTGGGAAACCACGCTGGCGGACCTGTTTTGGGTCTTGATATCCTAAGGTTCAAGGGAAATTTGCAGGATCCTACATATTTCGATGATTTTTGAACGGGTAAAAAACTTGAAAGACTATATATATATACATATTTGTATTTTCATACGCGCACACATATAAAGTATATATATATATATATAGCGAATCACGATGGAATTTGTGGTGCCCATTGCTGCTTGGCTTCACGTGACCTTTGGTCCTGTGATACGCTGTCCGCGCTGTCAGACCCAGCTTGGCTCTCGCAGCAGGGCGGGACCCGCGTTCTTCGGGCCTCACATATCAAGGTGATTCAAGGTGCAACTCACGCCATGAGCTTCACTTGAGCCCTTCACCTTAGGACCTCTACTTGAAGGTGTTGAACATGATTAAGCCACTTCCTTCACCGACAACTCCCAAGCCTTTTAGTCGCCACCAGTGATAAAGTGTACACCTACCTATCTTTTGTGGGGCGTCTTGGGATGCAGATGGGTGTAGTGCCCCCTTATTTTTACTGAAGAGAGAGAGAGAGAGTGTCAACAATACGCAGCAAGTACAAAAAGCACAGTGCCTTTTTTTCCTACTTAACTCATTTTGACTCATTTGATCTCATCTTGATTCATTTTGAGTCATTTTATATAATGCTATTTTAATGGTTGACGATGTGCTCCCCACAGTATTTCTTCCTGACCAATCGCGCCCAATCGCGGTGGGTCGCGCCATGTGCTGACCACGAGCTCCGTGCCTCGCCACAGAGCTCCGCCATGACGCGTTCAGGCTCGAAGGAGTCCAACGCAAGTTGTGGATCGAAAGGTTCCAGAGGCCGGAGAGCATGGGAAGCTGTGGCCCAATGTGACGAAAGAAAAGCAACTATTGGTAACTATGAACCACTATCAAAAATAGGATGAGAACGGGATAAGCCAACTACAAACTGTATGTTGATGATTCTTTGGATGAGTGAAAACATATGTTTTTGTACAAAACACGATGATTTCGTGAAGCTTCGGAGCTTTGAAACATCACCGGTATGTGATCGTAGCACATATGGAACTTCAGTCGGGCCATTCCAGGAGGAGAACGCAATTTGCTAGTCATTCATGAGTTTGCAATGGTGCTCGGAGATTGTATCCCTGCAATCACAGCAACCTGACCATAAACATGGTACGCATAGTATGGGAAACAATCCCTATAGACATAGACAGATTTTTTTAGTCATTTCTTTTTCTGATTTAGGAAAGCATGCAATTTGCCGGATGGAGGTTTCCTAAAATGGGGGTCCCCAAGTCACAATGGTTGCAATACTAAAATCGTCGAAATTTGGAAGTTTTCGGGTGCCGCCATCACTTAGGAACCTCCAGATCACTGGCAAGGGGTGGTCAATCCAACCCAGAATGGGATTGTTTCAACTGAGTTGACCTTGATTATTCCCATCCATTCCCTTCGATTTTTGCATTTTTTGGGGATAGGGCTAATTTATACATGACCCATAGGACTCAAGACTTTCGCACAGGAGCTGGGAACCAACCAGCGGGATATGAGGAATGTGATGGGTAAACAATGAGGAAATAAATAGGGAAATAAATAAAGAAATAAATAGGGACATAAATAGGGAAATAAATAGGGAAATACATAGGGCCATAAATAGGGAAATAAACAGGGAACAAATACGGAAGTAATTGGGGAAATAGACAGGGAAATAGTTAGGGAAATAGATAGGGAAATAATGAGGGAAATAAGGAATTAAGTAAGAAAAAAAATAGAGAAAAATAGGGAAATCATTAGGGAAAAACATAGGGAAATAAATAGGGAAATAAATATGGAAATAATTAGGGAAATAAGTAGGAAAATAGTTTGGAAAATAGATAGGGAAATAAATAGGGAAATAAATAGGGAAATACATAGGGCCATAAATAGGGACATAAATAGGGAAATAAATAGGGACATAAATAGGGAAATAAATAGGGAAATACATAGGGCCATAAATAGGGAAATAAATAGGGACATAAATAGGGAAATAAATAGGGAGAGAGATAGGGCCATAAATAGGGAAATAAATAGGGAAATAAATAGGGAAATAAATAAGGCAAAAATTAGGGAAATACCTAGGGAAATAAATAGGGAAATAAATAGGGACATAATTACGGAAATAAATCGGGAAATAAATAGGAATAATTACCGAAATAATTAGGGAAATGAATAGGGAAACAAATAGGGAAATAAATAGGGAAATACATAGGGCCATAAATAGGGAAATAAATAGGGACATAAATAAGGAAATAAATAGGGAAATACATAGGGAAATAAATAGGGAAATACATAGGGCCATAAATAGGGAAATAAATAGGGACATAAATAGGGAAATAAATAGGGAAATACATAGGGCCATAAATAGGGAAATAAATAGGGAAATAAATAGGGAAATAAATAGGGCAAAAATTAGGGAAATACCTAGGGAAATAAATAGGGAAATAAATTGGGACATAATTACCGAAATAAATCGGGAAATAAATAGGAATAATTACGGAAATAATTAGGGAAATGAATAGGGAAACAAATAGGGAAATTAATCGGAAAATTATTAGGGAAACAAATAAGGGGACAATTGGGGATTTATATAGGGAAAACCAAATAGGGCAAAATTAGGGAAATACATAAGGAAATAGATAGGGAAAGAAACATGGAAACAAATAAGAAAATAATTAGGGAAATAAATAGGGAAATAAATAGGGAAATAAATAGGGAAATAAATTGGAAAATAAATCGGAAAATAAATCGGGAAAAAATAGGGAAATTAATTAGGGAAATAAGTGGGAAAAAATACGGAAATAATTGGGGAAATAGACAGGGAAATAGTTGGGGAAATAGATAGGGAAATAATGAGGGATATTAGGAATTAAGTAGGGAAAAAAATTAGAGAAAAAAAGGGAAATAATTAGGGAAAAAAATATGGAAATAATGAGGGAAATAATATGGACATAATTAGGGAAATAAGTAGGAACATAGTTAGGAAAATAGATAGGGAAATAAATAGGACAAGAAATCGGGGAAAAAATTGGGGAAATAATTGGGGAACAAAATAGGCACATAATTGTCGAAATAATTAGGGAAATAAATAGGGAAATAATTTGGATAACAAATAAGGAAACAATGAGGGATTTACATAGGGAAAACCAGATAGGACAAAATTAGGGAAATAAGTATAAGGAAATAAATAGGGATAAATAGGGAAAGAAATAGGGAAATAATTAGGGAAATAAATAGGAAATAAATAAGGAAAAAAATTAGGGAAATACACAGGGAAATAAATAGGGAAATAATTAAAGAAAAAGTTGGGGAAATAATTAGGGACATAATGAGGGAAGTAAATAGGGAAAGAATGATGGAAAAAAATCTGAAAATAGGGAAATAAATTGGGAAATCAATAGGGACGTAATTAGGGAAATAAATAGGGAAAACATTAGGGAAATAGATCGGGAAATAATTAAGGAAATGAATAGTGACAACAAAATAGGGAAATAATTAGGGAACAATTAGGGAAATAAATAGGAACAAAAACTAAATTTGGAAATCATGAGGGAAATAAATAAGGAAATAATTAGGGAAATAAATAGGGAAACCCAATTAGGGAAATAATGAGGGAAATAAGTATGAAAATAATTCGGGAAATAAATAGGGAAAACCAATTAGGGAAATAATGAGGGAAATAAATGGGGAACTCATTACGGAAATAAAGGAGGAAGATATTTAGGGAAATAGATAGGGCAATGGATAGGGAAATAATTAGGGAAAGCAAAATAGGGACATAAATAAGGAAATAATTGGGGAAATAAATAGGGAAATAACTAGGGAAAACCAAATAGGGAAATAAGTAGAGAAGTAATTAGCTACGAATACGACAAGCACCTGGCTACACCCAGCTACAAACAAGACTGAGGCTACGGTAGTAGCCAAGGTGTGCAATGCTGCAATCAAGTGTGGTCAAGGTTGTTGATGAATGTCAGCTCCGGATAGGTAAATGCTGGCTGATGAGTTGTGGGGGCTACCCCCGAAGAGGTGATTTCATATGCTATGAAAACTCCAATTAAACCAATCAAGGGTTGACACGACAGCGATTCGAAAATGGTAATAGCCCAAAACATCTCAAAACTGTTTAGCACCCAACTTGGATGATTTACAACTCAAAACATCTTAACATGCTCGATCAAAGCATCTCACACATGTTTTGGACCCGACTTGAATGATTTACAGCTCAAAGCATCTTAAACCACTCGACTATTTAGTTACTTTTTACATATTGATATTGATGACTCAATTCTTGAGCTCCCAAAAAGGAACTCATCAATGAACAAGAAGCAGAACGATTCAAAGAATCGAAAAGGCCGATGGTTCAGCACCATTTAGGTCCCCCAAATGACTTGACCCGTACCAGGACAATTTTATACCCCAATATGTTTTCACTATTGAGAATTATAGACCATTTAGTTACCATTTTCTCCATTTAATCCCATCCCCCTAATAGCCCTAACACCCCCTAAGTGGTTCTATGTGTAAATTCCCTACATCCACCATGGTTCTGATGAACGGGAGAAGGGAGTACTGTAGTTGGAGGTTTCCTAACATGGGCCCCAAGTCACCATTGGTTTCCATACTAAAATGTTTGAATTTCAATGATTTTGGGCGTGCCCCCATGGATTGGAAACCTCCATAAGTTTTCCCCGTGAAAATATGGAGTGGTCAAGTTGTCTGAAAATAGGGTACCCCCCAATTCCAATGGAGTATCATCATTTTCTCTGCTAAAATGGCCATTTGTGGGTATCCCCTGTCTTTCAGACAAACCCAAACATGATGTCAAGTTGGCTATATATCCCATTATCTCCTGATATATCCATATTGTGGTCATTTATAGAAACATATCGCCGTCAACGTCCCATTCACCTCCCATGAATATCCCATTAATATTCCAGAAATATACCATTAAAACGTACCTTATCCATATCACATTGATTATGTATTTCATGATGTCTCTTATAGGTTACATGGCCATACACATATCATGTATGTATATATATATATGTATGCTAGTATATGGCATCATTGTTGGCTATATGGCCATTATATCATTGTAGACCAGATATATAAACATATTATTGTGGGTTTTATGTATCTATCAAGTTGGCTATATGCATACATAGATACCTACTTACCTACATACCTACCTACATGCATACATACATACCTACCTACCTACATATATATATATATACATATCCCATTATGTCCTGAATATCCGTATTAAAATTATGATTGATTATTAATTAGCAACAATATATGTAGCAATCGACTCTCCCAGACCCACGGCCGCATGGCCTTTCCCTTCGAGGCTCCCGCTCTTCTCATGGTCTCGAGGGCATCGTCGCTCGATCCATGTCGAAGATCTCAAGCTCCTGCTGTCGCTTGGTGATGCTTGTAGCTCCTTTGGGCGCAGGGTCAACTCATAAATCCATCATCCCAAAGGAAACCACAGGAAAAATTGTAATTTAGCCCCAAAAATAGGGAGATATCATTGGGATGTAATCTGGGATCTAATTAGGATAGAATGGAATATTCTCATGGGAATTTATCTCAACGATCTTGGTGGGATTCCTACGTGTACCTGGGATATTCTGGGATATAATTGGGATAGAATCTGGGTAAATTACAACGACCTCACTGCGACCGAACCATGGAATGATGGTGAATGTATAAGGAAATCATCCCAAATGGCCTTAAGTTTCATATGAGTGAATTATGATAATATATCCAGAATAAATCCCCAAGTGTTGGTTATAATAATGAACACCAATAGTTGCCCATTTGGAAGATTTTTGCTCTGGGCAGATTTCCTGTGAAGGACCTGGGCATGGTGATTTTTTGACTAGTCTGGTCAATTTTGTATGTGGCACCTTTTTTGGGTTTAATTCATCTACCTTGCCTTAACATGTGTCGATTTTTTTGGGAGGAAATTAATGGGAAAAGGGAGAAACACCTCGGCAGAGTCAACATGAGTAAACATCATGTTTTTTTGAAACGGAATGTTTTTATTGTGAAATTGATAAGTCGAGAAACATTGGCGGAAATCACAACAATTGCCCTGAGGTATATGTTATAATTGATGGATGAATCATGATCCTTATTTGTATCCATTTAAGGTTTAAGTGTTGGTTAAAATATGTTGGAAATTCATGTGATATTCCAACGGTTGCTTCACAATAGCCACCACTTTGGCCAGACCTACACTGCACTGCAGGTACATATTTGTATTCCAAAGGTCATTTTTCACAAGTGGAGTGCTCATGGCAAAATTTTTATCGTGTAGGAATTCCAGCATCTCAGCTGTAGATTCATGATTTCGATGCTGGATTTTCATGGGTTTTCCATTTCCATGGGACCAGTGCTGCACATTGTCAATATTAATGTCGCGGCAAACCAAAAAGCCACCAAGACCTGGCCCTGACCATTTATCTGGGGGGGAACAACCCGCAATGGACTTATTTCTGTTTTAGGAATCATATAATCAATTTGACTCAATGTGAAAAAAACCCAACCCCAGGTTTAGTATGGGAATTATCCATGTTGGGATCCGATAACAAGCACAGTAGGAAATTCAATATATATATATATAAGTAATTATTGTATATCATGAGTATCATTGAATTGTACGTACAAACATTCTATAAGATTCTGAGGGTCCAGAAATCGGTGAACCCGCATGAATGATGGTTTACATCTGGTGAATATTTCCAAAAAAATATCTCCTCATTTCATCTCATTTCCTCATTTCCAGTTTTGTTCAAAACTCTCCCAGGTCATTTGCTTGCTGTTTTTAGCTCAAAATGTCTTATGATGGATGAGAGAGCAGCTTGTCTCCCTGGCCCATCCCTTGCCCATCCCTTGCCCCTTGTGGCTCCCTTGAGGTTGTTTCAGCGCCTTGGAGACGCTTCGCTCCCCCGGCCGAAGCTCGCGGCGCCGAAACTCGCAGCTGTTGTCCAGCGTGATTCGGCACCGCATGCTGAGCACACGGAAATCGGAAAACCAGGAGCCGATTTTGGGGATCTAGAGGTTTAACAACCCAACTGGGGATTTTATATGGCTATCAATTTACGGAGTTGGAAGGGTCATTTGATAGCAATCTTGATAGTAGATACAGGGATTTAAGCGAGAATTTGGATTCAACTAGCAACAATTGGGATTTGTTAATGAATATTGATCTACGGCTGAAAATTGGGGGAATACATCCTTAGCAACATGGCTCAAACATAATTATGGGGGATGGGTAGGCATGTGTATATTGTCATGATATGCATGTATCAATGTATTCATCTATATTCCACGAACTGGATAAAGGGATAAAGGGACCCAATGATGTATTGCTCAAACCAGTGTGGAGAAAGGAAAGCTACTCAAAACGTGTTTTTCTCGGGGTATTTCTTAGGTATCCCTTCTAGACCCCCTAGTAGATTGTTATCCTTGAAGTCTCAGGGGTTATTGACATTTATTAACCTTCATCACCCCTTTTGAGGTTTTTCTTGATCTCCCATATGCTCCTTACACATTTACATATGGGTTTGTCCGAAAGCAGGGCACCCAAGCATCCTGTGGCTTGAAGCATCGCCCTATGTTCCTCGCTCGAATTACAATTCTCGGGCCCTATTCCCCATGTTCAGGTACCAAAACCCATATGTCCCATATGGTTGCTTATATATATATATATCCCAGTACATCCCACAATCCATCACTATCCCACCGCTGTATATCCCCATCCCCATTGAAATAGCACATTGGGCTGGTGAAAAAACACCGTGAATCCCCATGAATGACATCCCGCATGAAATCCCAATGAAATCCCAATGAATCCCAATAAATCCCAATGAAATCCCAATGAAATCCCAAGGAAATCCCAATGAATCCCCATGAATTCCCCCGGAACACTTGTTTGTTCCGCGCCAGGATATTCACTCGTTACTTTTGTGTCCTGACCCCTCGCGACGCCTGGAGCGGTCCTACGGCTCTCCGAAGCCCTTGGGCCATGGCGGCTTTGGACAAGTCTACCGCATGCGGCATCGGATGAGCTTCTCGTAACGACGGGAAGCTGCCCAGGTGGAGTTTGCCTTTTCTGTTTGAAGGCTGGCTTAGCCTGGTTAAATGTTAGTAAGGGTCATCGTGGATGTGAGGCTATAAATACGATTGCGAACTACTTACTGAGTGGGATGATCCTCCAAACATTTGGCAGCCCCAACACAACAAACCGTGCCCCACATTTACCAATTCTGATCAAATTCGGTCTTCCTTTTTCTGGGGTCCCCTGTTTCTATTTTTTTTTGGTGTCTTTATATCGTTGCTTCTGAAGGATCCAGAATGGGTAGCACTTGCCAGGTGGTTGGTGAATGGGGTCAGGTCATACTGGGCCCCATGGTTGAGCATCATTCTCCCCATTGAAAGGGCTGTCAGATTTTGGGACATGGAATGGGATTATTTTTTTTATATAATCATGGATAATCACCAAACATGAGTGATGGTACTGAAGCTGACAGTTCTATGAGGACTCTTCAGTTTCCAAGTGGCAATATATATATATATATATATACATATATACATATGCATATGTGATTTGATTTATTGGATGCATTTTATTTGGATCAATTTTCATGCATTTTTTTGTCTATCCTGATCTTCGACACTTTAATCAAACATGGTGACGTGGTTCATTTTGTTTTTCAACTTCATATTTATATCTGGATCAACTTATTCTTTCAATCACTGGATTGGTTAAAGGATAAAATCTACAGGAAACCATGGTGTTACCCATAAAATATAGAAATTTCCTGTAAAATTTCCCTTAAACCAATCCAGTGATTCAACTTCATATTCTTTTTCAACTTCAGAGGTCTTGGACTCACCCACGTGACTAATTCCCAAGTGGCGAAGACGTCTTCACTTTACCTGGGCCTGAGGCGGAGATATTCGAGCGATCAAAGTGCCTAGGCTTGAAGGCAATCAATCAGTTGCCGGAGCCCATAGCTCATCCTGCTGGCTAGTCACTTTGAAAGAAAGAGGTTGCAAAAAACAGTAAGAAACTAAGGCGTTATGAATTATGAATGATGATGATGATGATGATGATGATGATGATGATGATGATGATGATGATGACTCATGCATTATGATGCATGATGTGTTTTTGATCATTGTGTATTGCAATCACTACCCATGATGTCCCAGGGGATAATGAAAGGTGTTGGACAAAGAAGACAACAGGAGACAATGCAGGTGTGCGTGGGAAAAACAACTTACAAACCTCTGTAAAAATTGTATCCCCCTGCATTCCTATATCATGTTTCTTTTTGGGGGCCTCCCACCGTTAGTGGTTCATCATGAACTCATCAACCATATGACTATCATGACTGGAATGACTTCTTGAAACGGGTTGCTGTCCACCAGCAACTACTGACGCCAAAACGGAAGTTTTGCAACTGTGTTGGCTTATGCCGAAATCATTGACCTCGGGTTCACTTCTTTTTTTCCCAGTTTCACATTTGAATGTGGTGTCTGTCTGCGGGACAGTATGTGTGGGTGCTGGTTGCCTTACTGTTCCGTTGATGACTGATTACTTGCATATTGCAATTGGTGTCATCAGCGCGGCCTACCTCGTATTGTGGCATATTGTATCTCAAACTTTTTAAAATGGTGGTCCCACACCCACAACTGTTTTCCCAGTTTATTGTTTGTATATCGCTTCCGTCCTTGCTTGAGGCTCAAGGTCTATATGATAGATTGATAGTATCTCAATTTTGCACGTTGCTCCACAAGTGCTGGGAAAGGTCACTGCTAATGGGGGGGATGTCATGTCCATACTTGTATCACACAATGAGACCTTTATCTTTCAACCCATGTTTTCTGGGTTGCATGTGTAATTTCTGGAGTGGCAAATGGACCAGTGTGATCCGGTATCATGCCCCGTCTTGCGGGTACAATATCAAGTATATTCTCAATGATATACCACCCCCCTGACAAGAATTGACCCTGAAAACGGCCCATGTATTTCGGAGGAGGGGTACCTATATCGTATTAGAATTGACCAATGTGGGCCGCAAAATGTGGCTTAAATCCCACCCCTGGAAGAGCACCACAAAAACCAAGACGACCAGGTGATCAAGAAGCCTTCGGACAGCTCGGAGGAACTTCAGTCTATCTCCAACGAGGCGGTAGCTATCGCCAGCTGGTTCGACAGCTGGTTCCACCTATCTGAAACTTCTGGATCTCTCATGTATGCGTGGCAACGTTCCGGTGTTTCATTCCAGTGCAATTTTTCAATATTTTTCAGTGTTTGGCCAACAAATAATTTCATGTATAGACATATATATATATATAAGTTAAAAAAACAATATATGTACATATGTATAAATATCTGAAACCCTTGATTCCCTTGTTGTATGCGAGCAGTACTGGCCAGTTGATACCGGTGAACGACTACCAGGTCCAATCCCTATTGCGAAGGAAACCCTCTTTTTGATAACTCGCATCCAGCAGTGAGCCAAGCCATGAGGACACCAGAGGGGTGATGTTCCAAGCCAGGTCTATGCGCTTTTGCAGCTGGATCATCCCAACATCGTCACTTGAACGTAATACCGGTATTGTCCGTTGTGCAGTCGCATTTTCAAGACGAGAACTCCATGAAGGGTGACGATATATCTACTAAATCGCGTTGAGAAATCATGAGAAATCGTGAGAAATCACCCGCTGATGGAGGGTATTTCTTTGCCATGTCCCTTTGATATGATTCAGAACGAGTTGCAGTTTGAAATTGACCCATTTTTCCCCAATGTTTGAGAGATGCTCCCAGCTATGATGACCATCAATGCTATCAGACCAGCTGCGCCATGTTCGTTGAAGATTTTCCGAGGCGAAGCTCTTCGAATATTTCGAGGACCGACAGGCGATCTATGTCGTCACGGAGCTTTGCACAGGAGGAAACATCGGGGAGCTCGACGCACAGGTGGGATTTCTTTGGGCAAACCTGGGGGGAAAGCGGGGAACCCCTGGTGGGTTGACTTTGGTGGCCCTATTTTTCCATCATGTTGACCAGGATTGACAATACACAATAGTAATAATAATAACAATAATAATAATAGTAGTAATAATAATGATAACAATGATAATGATAGAATTAATAATGATTGTAATAGCAAAACAGCAATACTAATAGTAATAATAGCAATAACAATAATACGAATATATAATAACAATAATAATAATAGCAATAATAATAATAGTAATAATCATAATAACAATGATATTGATAGTAACAACAATAATAATAATAATAATAACAATAATAGCAATGATAATACTGATAATAATAACAATAATAATAATAATAGTAATAGAGGCGATCAATTTGAAGAGTAGTTGAATGCAATTGATCACTATTTTGGAGGTAAACCTCAAAATGGGACAATCACATGAGTTATCCGAATGGCCACTTTGTGGATGGAAATTGGTACATACATGTGGAGATTGAGCTGCTTTTTTGGCCTTTCAGAAAGGCAAAGAAAGGATCGGATGGCCCCAATGAGGGTTTAGGCGGGGCTGCCCCGGACTCTGACCATTTTTACCTTGAAAACCAACGATGCATTCGCTGGTGAACATCCCATATGCTCTGTCTACATCAGTGAATCCATTCCCAACAGTTCATATATATCACAGGCTTTTATTCTAAACCATGGTAAATTTACGGGCTGACACCATTGTTTGCCCAAGAATTCAAAGGGCATTATATGTTGATTTTTGTTGATTTATGATAGACTTCTTACTATCCTTCAACAATCTGTCTACTTCTCACCATTTTGGGTGGGGGGCAGGTTCGCGGGGGAGCATGTTGGGTGAGGCTACGGATGTGTCAGAACTTCAGCCAGTGGGTCTCATAGCTCACTTGGTTAGAGCTTTTGGCTAATAACCGCTAGGCCGCAGTTCGAACCTGCATGGAACCACTATGATGCTCCTCCGGGTCCGGGCAAACGACACGTTTGACCGTAAAATTTCATCCAATTAGTATGTTCCACATGCTCTATTTACCAATAAATGTGGGTAAATGTTTGCAAACCACACGTGGAGTCAACATGGCACCAATGACCGTCTCAAATGGTCCTGGTGTGAGGCCTGTTGATCATCGGGTTAATTATATACTGTTTTTTGTAGCAGCTGAAATCACGAAAATGTATAGACATTGATGGAAAATCATGGATGGATATTGGGATTTTTTTTAGGGCATTGATGGAAATGGGGAATTGGATTTTTAAGTTCTTTTTAAAGGAAAGTGATGGAAATGATGGAAATGGGGTTCCCTGTGGCAATTTAACATAGAGAACAGTACAATTCTTGCTAGGTAAGCTGGTAAGCCATCTATAAACCCTATACATAGCTATGTTGAATTACCGCGGGGGTACCTGATTGAATTCAACCAGGGTTTAGTCACGTTTAGTCTATTCTGGGGTTGGCGGTAATTTTGACGGGACTATATAGATTGGGGCTTGTCAAAGGTTGACAGTTCCAAGGTGGCTTCATGTAGTTCCTGGTTGTCTCTAAGTAACCTTCCCCAAAGTTTTTACCCAATCTCCATTTGGTTGAGTATGATCCCACTGTTGTGGGCAAAATCAATCAAAGAGGAATGGCAGCAATTATACTGATAGGTTGATAGGATTGTTCATGTTCTTGAATATTTTGAATCTTCTTGGGGGCCCCTCAGCACATTGCAGTAGCAATTTCTCATACTGCAACCGCCATAAATTTGTTATACCCTGTATTTCATTCTTGCTATTTTTATTGTTAGTATCATTCTCCTTCCTACTGCTATGTTTGATTCAGCCGCCTTAGGTGTTTCTACTGCAACTCTTTTGTGGCTTCGCGTCTCCCGGAATTTTCTGGTCCACCTGGCAGGTCGATGATTGGGACGAAATTCGGCTCTTGTTCCGAGACGTAGTTCGAGCCATTGCCTACTGCCATTCCGAAGGAATCGCACACAGAGACTTGAAGTTCGAGACTTTGACTGCAAGGTTTTCTGAGCCTCATGAAACATATGAAACCTTGGTGAATGCTGTATGGAGACCCAACTTGGGATGTATGTCGAGAACATTGATCTCGTTCTGTTTTTCTATGAGCGTCCCGGTCACAAAGTGATTCTCCAATCCACTTGATACATCCCCCTAAGAGGGTTGCCCACAGACCATTTCTATCCATTTCTGGTTTGCTTGTCACCATGGTACATCCATAGCATATATCTCTGAAATATAGGGGTCACCATAGTTACACCGCTGACCGGTGACCAAGGATAATTGCTTGATCACCGACTGTAGCGACCGTCGGGGCCGACGCATGGCCAAAGTGATTGACTTTGGCCTGGTCGCTGGGACCTCCATGGTGTCAGACTGTGGCAGCCCCACATTTTTTGGGGTTTACCTTTTTAAACCCCCGAAATAATGTCGGTGTTTGATAGTGTTTGCGAGCAAACACATTGCTTTTCAGTTGCAAATTAGGGTCTTTTTCCCCAAAGTACCTATCTTTTTTAAACATGTTGGAATTTATCCTATGAACGTGTTCCATTTTCTGACGCGGGGGTGACTTTTCTCTGGCAATTTCATTTGGGCCAGAAGATCACCAGGCTCGGCTGAAGAGGTGCATTTCGGATGGATCATTTGTAGGATCTGAAGCCAAACCATTTTAGGGTGCTGAACAACTAGGCCCATATTCCAACCAGCTCTTCAGCAAAATGTTGCCAGACCAGGGGCGTTCAAAACCCGCATGGATATTTGGTAGGAGCCAATGATTGAAATTCCATTCCAAAGAATCCATCCAGTAGATCCGGTACATACTACATATATATATATATACATACAGTACATAACTATGATATATATATATATATACACAATTATATGTATGTATATAGATGTACTGCACACAGGTTTCTCAGTGGATGTTTATCGTTAGTTGAAAGGGATTGCATATGCCAACTCGAAAATGGGAACTCAAACACGCTCAAACCTCCATTTGGCAAGGGTCAGGAAAAAAAGTTGCCATTGGATTTTTTATCCTCACTTTGCTTCTACTTCCAGAGATTTCTGCACGTTTCCGGAAATTTCCACCTCTTGACGGACGGAGAAGTGAGGCTGGCTTCGCTAAAGCAGGTGCGGAAGGTGGGACCATGAATGAGGTGGTGACTCAGCTCAACATGAACATCCCGGTTGCCCTCCCCTGTCCGCATGTCTTGGAAAATCCACCATAGATGGGCATTTTTAATGGGAAAATGACCTACTGTATAAACGGAGGGGATTTTCTATGGCCTTCTGATTAGAACAAGGTCTGCTGGTGGGTAGTTCATCTATCGGAAAGATGTTCTTCCCAGTTGCATGCAAGTATCAGTGTCATCCACAGTATCAACAGTTCCACGCAAACCTCTTGCAAGGGGGTGGCCCCCAAACAGAACGTATCATAATCAAAATGTATCTAAAGATATATAGCTACTAACTGGGGTGGTTTCCGAAGCAACTGGAAAAGGATCTTTTTGTATAATGCTTTCGCCTTGTGACGCGCCCGTTTTTTTTCTTGGCACATATACTGAGTTTTTGGTCAAATGGTGGATCTAGATGAGCAGATGTATAAAATCTAAAAGTCTATCTACCTATCTACCTATCTACCTATCTACCTATCTACCTATCTATCTACCTATCTACCTATCTATCTACCTATCTACCTATCTACCTATCTACCTATCTACCTATCTACCTATCTATCTATCTATCTATCTATCTATCTATCTATCTATCTATCTATGAGTAACTGCGGGATATCACCTACGAGCCCGCGCTAATGGCTGGAAGTTTTTTTTTTCCTGATCAGCTCCGCCAAAGCCAAGGGCCCATGTCCAGGTGGGGTTGAGGGGCCGAGGCCTCCACGGCTTGCCACTCCCCAAAGTTGTTTGCTATGGAAAATCACCATTCTCAATGGGAAAATTACCTATAAATGGCCATTTTCAATAGCTATGTTAGTTTACCAGATGGTAATTTGTTTCCTTTTTTTTGGAACCCTGACCCACCACTCTGACTCAAGTTTGGGGTACAAATAGGTACTAGGTCAACGGGCAAAGTTTCCGCAGAAATACTTCACAGCCTAAATTCTGGATCATAGATGTCCTTTTCCCACCGGTTGGTTTGTGAAAATACAGGGTCGCCCCCCATGAAAACCAACATGGCATGGTATGGCCATGCTGTGACCTTCACATCTTCACCTTCCTGAGGTCGGAACCCTATATTTCTTAGCCCCAGAGGCCGCATATCCCGGGTCTTTGCGGGCGCCAATGGCATGGCGGATTGGGTTAAGATCTGAGACCCGTGAAACTGCACATGGGGCGGGTCATCTAAGAATCTTGAATAGTATTGTATAGCAGTGTCGGCCGTCCATGGGTCTTGGGGTACCCAAGTCCGAACCAGTCCCAAATAGTTCAGAATTTGAGGTCAAGCGCCGTAATCTCTGATGAATTTGTGATTGGTTTGGGGGCCGTAGCGCAGCCAGACGCAGCCAGGATTCGGAAGACCAGTCATGTTTGGACATCCGTCCACATAATTCTAGTGACCTCACTCCGACGATACTGGAAGAATGGTTTGTAGGGTAGCTATCCCCAAATTTCCTTATTTCAGGTTCATGAATTAATTACTAGTTCAGCCAGATCCATTCATGGTGCAATGCCCTGCCAGCACAACGCGATGGACCAAATGCGCGGAGGTGTTGAAGAGTCAAGATCCGATGAACCGCTATGGTCTCCCAGATTTGATCAACTGTTGCGGGAAGGATGGATGAACGCGACTAGTTGGGGTCATTAGAGTCATTAGGGGGGAAGGTACCTGCCGTTTTTTGGGCAAACATGAGGAAGATTTTCGGATGCATTCGGGGAAGAACAAGCATTCTCAAAGAGCTTCACTATATACTATATATGATATTATTTGTCCATATGTGTCCACGTTGCCTGCTTCTTTGGGTGTGCTGGACGTGCACACGTATGCATTTATATGTACACATAATATGTGCATATAGATATATATATATATACATATGGTATATATATACTTATACATATATATATATACACGTATGTATATACATATGCATATATATATATACACATATGTTATATATAAATAAAGTAAGTATATATGTTTTATATGCATACGCATGTGTGTGTATGTGCATGTGCTGCGGAACATGTTTCTCCATTTTGCCGCGTATTTTTTGGTTCATGGCTTCATGAGGGGCTTCTAAACCAGATGGAGAAAGAGAGAGAGAGAAACTACTAAACCATGGTTTCTGGGCAATCATGATAGTATTTACACTTTTGAAAATAAATAGATGAATAAATATAAATATACTTATATGTATATATATATATATGTTCGTACTTGCATACATACACACACACACATATGTATATATATATATATATTCATACATATGTACGGAGTACATACATACATTTGCACAAATTTCAACTGAGTGAGTGACTAGATTTAAAGATAGGCAATAGTATGGATACACACGCACATCCAATAGATGGATGCATGGATAGGTAAGATGGATGGATAGATAAGTAGATCGATAGTATGTAAGAGGGAAGTGATTCGCTCCCAGCCATGCAGGGGATCCTTTTGGAAGACCTTCAGGCTTGGAGTGTGACCTTTGGTCTCTGGGAGTGATGCTCTTCGTCGTCCTGACCAATGAGCATCCCTTCTGTTCCACCGCACCTCGGTTGGCCTGGTGCCATGAGTATACTATAATGAGTTTACCACATGTCCTGCTTGCAGCTAAACCGCAGTCAATTTTTGGCTGGGGAGTAACAATGCACCAAATGTTCGAGGCGCCAGTTTGAGGAGTGAAGTGCATTTGTTATCACATGAAAATCGCGGGGGAATGTTGGGGATGTTTTTTCCCACCCGACAAGTAGGTGACGTTCAAAGAAATGGATCGGGACAAAATAAATCTAGGAGCCCGTTGGGTTTGGTCTGTTCCAAGTCCATTGCTTGTCATCTTTCACGCTGTGGTTAAATCCCAAATGTTTGAAATCATTCAGCCAAATATTTGATCCCTTCAACTACAATTTTTGCTAGTTCAATCCTAATTTGATTGCTTTACTCCCCATTTTTACCTCCTTAAATTCTCATTTCTCCTGGTTAAATCTCAATTTTCCCTGCTGAAATTCAATACATTTTCCTGGTGACATCCCTGGTTTTGCCGGTCAAATCCCAACTTCTTGTGCTTCAACCCATGTGAAACCCATGTCAATCCCCACTTTTTCCCCCCTGACTTGGCTCATTGAGGCCTCGGGCCCCTCCGACGCCTACCGCCGCATCGCCAATGGCGCGCTCCGCGTGTCGTGCCTGCGCAACGCTGGGGCGTTGGCCATTGAATCGGAGGACCTCTTGAGGTCGTTGCTGGTGACCCAGTGGAATTGGTTTTGCATGGGATGGGATGACATTTTGGGATACTTGGGTTTGAAGTATTAAACCATACTTAACCAGTTTAACCATCAAAAACCATGACTTGAAGATATTTGAAGGATCTAAGTATCAAAATAAAGACTCAACCATGATACATATGGATTTGGTGACAGATGAGATGGGATGATGATTGAATGGGGGTGGATACCTCGGGTTTCACATGGTTTAATCATCAAAAAAAGGATGTCACCATCAAAAAATGGAAATTCACGAGCAAACAGAGGGATTTTAACTCTGAAGCCATATGGATTTAGCCATGATAACTATGGTTTTAGCATGTTTTAGCCATCACGAAAATGGAATTTAACCAACAAAAACGGTAGTGCTATGATGGGTTGTAATCGGGATATGATGGGGATCATCTTTTCAACATGATATTGAAGATGGAACCCCATCACTAGGTTAAGCTAAAGTGTTGGGTTAATGGTTGCTGTAACTATTGTTGGCCTGGCTGATTTGGTAACGACCCTGCAGAGAGGTCACTGGTGGATTATTGTGATCAGCCAGAGGGGTGTTTCTTCACAAGGTGACCCAACAATTGCAATTATCACGAAAGCTAGCTTGCTAGCTGGAGTTGGATTAGCTTTAGCTATGTATTGCCGGGAGACTGGATGCAGCTCGCGTGATTTTCACGCCGAACTGG
>BGPT01001398.1:10415-79106 GCA_003297045.1 Symbiodinium sp. clade C Y103 | reverse complement strand
AACACACAGACATAGAGATTACAGACATATATATATATATATATATACGTATATATATATATATAGTATTTATATATAGGACGCACACACACACACACATATATATATATATAGGACATATATATATATATAGGCTATATACATATATATATATATATATATAGCCTATATCTATATATATATAGCCTATATATATAGCCTATATATATATATATATCCTATATACATATAGGTTATATATATATATATATACAGGATATATATATATGTATATTCATAGATGATGAATATATATATATATATATTATATATATATAAATATACATAGTGTTAGAAATAGCCTATAGAAATATCGATATGTCGCTAGGCAGATGGAGATACTTAGATATATTTGTCATAGTCACAAAAATATATAATACATAGAATATGTTATGGATAGGAACAAGGAAGGAAAGGCCGAGAGAAAGAGATTCAATCAGATGGCTGCAAAGTGGCTCAACCGAAGCGCGTTCGGTTGGGGCACTTTGTATTTGGCANTCAATCAGATGGCTGCAAAGTGGCTCAACCGAAGCGCGTTCGGTTGGGGCACTTTGTATTTGGCAAGTAGGATGCTAGGAGGGTAATGTTAACGCTGATCTGCTAGGATGTCAAGGGGAGGGTTGGGGAATGACTATGATGCATGCGGGCTAGCATCATGATACACTGCTGTTTACGTGTCAGCAACTCGAGTGGTAGGCCGCATATTCTCTCAATACACATCTCTCCTTGCCCAGCTAGCTTTCGTCCCCTTCCCTTTGGCCTCAAGTTGAATAGGAAATGGATGACTCGCCATATTTTGGGGTACCGCTGGGTTCATGACCCCCAAAATATGGAATCGCAAGATTTATAAGTTTTATGAAACCACCCACAGGTAATCAGGTAGTCGTTGAACTTGGATGATACGATGCATGATAAGATATTGGAATATGAGATAACTACCATTTTGGCACCTTTCCTGGCTGTATTTTTGGGTCGTGAAACTCTGTTGAGGGGTTCCTATGGTTTCTTTAGACAATTTTAATTCTTGTTCTTGACAGGGTTTTGTTGCACCACCTGAGTTCAACATGGAACCAAGAAAATTGGGACCCAGATGGTTTCACTACTCAGTATGGCCCCTTGGGGTTCTACATTAAACTCAGGAGGTGAAGTAGTTCAATCAATGGATCCTCAAAGTTGGAGCGCGGAAATTGCCTAAAACTTAGGGATGCGTACTTTCATGTGGATACAGATGAATAGATAGACTTGTGTATACGTTATAATTGCCAGCTGCAGTAACATGGACAATTCTGCAGGGTGTTGTAAGATTCGTCATGAATTGGCTATGGCTCCAAATCGGTGAGGTTTGTTGGTTTCGGTGGGGGGTTTCTTGCTTTGGGCTCACCATCGCTGGAGTGTCAGTGAACTGGTCGGAATTTATCCGGGCAATGTGTGGCAACTTCGAACAAAGCATACATGATGCCTGCTACGAATGTCAAACATGGCCCAAGTCTAAACAGTATATGAGAGAGAGAAAGACCAACAAGGTCGATCAGTACGGTCTTCAAATAGTTGTTAACTAACGTTTCCGTAAACCAACACCTCCTGAAATTGTGGCCCAAGGACAGCACACATACGTATTTGTACGCATAGATGTGCAGGCCGGGGAAGAAACAAGATATAACGGGAATAACCCATGTATAAGAAATATGCAAGTGTGGATGTTCCATACAGAATCGGGTTGTAAGATGCACACAAAGCCCACAACTCTGAACTAGGATCGAGATCCAAGTGGGGCCAATGTTTGGTTGGTCTAAAATCTACTTGGAGGATCTTCCCACTTAGTAACTAGTTACGTATATAACTAGTTAATAACCCTGGTCGATTAGTCCCCTGACTGGGTTATCCCATTTGTAAGTGGATAATAGCAATTATAACGCACAAACACTAACAGCATACCAGGTTGATTGGGGTTTATACCTCTTTATGTTCCAATTTTGGTGACATCAACCTCCAATTTTTGTTGGTGCATTTACCATTTGGAGATGGGAGTGAGAAAATATTTGCGGAGTACCATTTGAAACATATTAGACATATTTATTTAGTCCTATCTGGATCATTTATATCCCATTTCACCTTAAAACATCCCACAAACTCCATATATATACATATATATATATATAATGTATATATATATAATAAATCCATATGAGTACACATTTTTGGTCATGAAACTCTCATATATATCCCATTTGTATGTCTACTACGCCTTCTATATGCCATTGTATCATTATGGATCAACATCAAGAACATTAGTTAACCTGCTGAACCAACTTACCTATCATCACTTTTCGACACTTTTGCTAGTCAAATCTTCATTTTTTCCACATTTTTTGCTGATGAAAGCCACATTTTTCCATGGATCTTTCCCCCCAAAAAATGCCAAGGTCAAGGAGCCTTTGAACCGTTGCACCGCCGCCGAAGCCCTGCTGCATCCCTGGCTTCAGCCGGCGAAAGATTCGCCGGAGCACGGGAGAACGGAACCCGGGGTTGAAAAGCTGGACAGTGTCTGGATGGCAATGGGAGAAGTTTCGGGGTTGTATTCTCTGGTAGACATACAAAAATCTATGGAACATGGCCATTTATAGTGGATTTTCCCATTGAAAGTGGTGATTTTTCATAGCTATGTTAATATACCAGAGGGTAACTATGGAAAATCACCATTATGAATAGGCAAATCAACTATAAGTGACCATTTTCAATGGCTATGTTAGTTTACCAGAGGGTAATGGCTATTGAGGAATGATAGATGGAGATGGAATACCTTATAAATAGCTATATCTCCCCATGGTTGTGGAGATCTGGATTGAAAATAATATGGGATATGACTAGAGGGCATGATAATGATGGCTAATGACTAGTTGATGACTAGTGAATAGTCAACCACCCATTATTTTGTACTATGTCATTGTAGTTGGACCACGGCTCATAATTCGCCGTGTGAAAATATGCATTTTTGATATTTTGACTGAATTTAATGTTATTTTACATGGAAGAATCATGGTACGTCATCATGGTTGGGGTGGGGGGGGGGGGGGGGGGGGCAATAACGTTCAAGTACAAGTTGCATGTTCAATGACATTTTTCTCGACACACACCACAAGGGTTGTTAATGTTGTTATTTTTTATGGAAGAATCATGGTACGTCATCATGGTTGGGTTGGGGTGGGGTGGGGTGGGGTGGCGGGGGGGGCAACAACGTTCAAGTATGCGTTGCATGTTCAATGACATTTTTTCTTGACACACACCACAAGGTTTTTTTTAAACATGGTACGTCACCACAAGGGTTGCTAAGTTATATAGAAGAATCATGTTACGTCACCAGAAGGGTTGCTAAGGTGTATGAAAGAATCATTGCAAAGCACAACCTTCGAAATGAAGAAGTTGTGCACCAAGTTCAAGAGTTCACCCGACCACTGCCTGTTCAGCATCGACAAGCCAAAGTGTCGACGCTGGCGGGCACGCAGTGTGTGGATTGTAGTTGGAAAACACTCAAAGCTTACCTCCCCAAAAAGAAGTTGCTGAAAGATCCACTCGCGAAAGCCTTGAGTCCTTTCTTTGAAAGCCAAGTTCATGCACGGGCTTGGAGAAGCAACTTAGGACACTTGCTGTAACATACTGTAACTGCTGTCCAACTTTTGCGACACTGGTCAAAAATTTGGTGAAGCACAATAGCCGACCCGCAGTTTGCAGAAGACAAAAAAATGCGTTTTTGCACAGGTGGATGATCATGAAAACATAGAAACCAATGGAATTGCGATGATTTCGTTGAACCAAGAACATGACGCGATGGCCATTTTGAC
The DNA here is from genome assembly GCA_003297045.1 of Symbiodinium sp. clade C Y103. Taxonomy (NCBI): domain Eukaryota; class Dinophyceae; order Suessiales; family Symbiodiniaceae; genus Cladocopium; species Cladocopium sp. clade C. The sequence continues at coordinate 75,228 of BGPT01001398.1, read as the reverse complement.
ACACGGCGAAATATGGTGAACCTAGTTACAGAAAGAGAGAGAGAGTTTGTAACTTGATCATCTGGATAATCAATCCATAGATCTGGGTTGAAAAGGTGGATGTATCGAACTACTTGGGAACAATGCGACTGGAGGCCTGGTGTTATGGTCATTCAGTTTTTCGGCCATAGGAATCCGCACATGCGTTGTTCAGCTTCAAAATGGCCGCGGCAAAAAACATGTTTTTCTTCACTCACCATCGGCGGCGTTGCTTGAAGAGCGCTGAAAGTTCTTTCTGAAAGTTCTTTTAGGAGCTGGGTTTTGCAAACTTCGTCGTCAACACCAGTGGTAGCAACGATTCACTAAACGTGGATTCACTTCATGTGTGACGTGACGAGGAACATCTTCAGCGTATAGCATCAAGTATGCGCGCAAGTTTGCTTGAACGTCCAGGAGCGTAGCATCACTTATGTGCGCAAGTGTACTTGCACGTCCAGGAGCGTAGCATCATGTATGTGTGCAAGTGCACTGGAACGTTACTAGCCAACCCCACCCCATCCCACCCCAACCGCAACCCAGCGAAAAACGCAGTGTGCAGCACCGCCCACAGCGCTGTTGGCAACTACTTAGATGTGGTTAGAAACAAGCTTAGAACGACCATCGGTAGTAATATGGAATTATAATGACGTCGTAAAGTTACAATGACCATTTGATGAATGATTTGACCAGTTTGCCTACATAGGTAATGGGTTTAGAAGTAAGTAGACAGGCGGATATGGGAGTAAGCCACAACATTTCCTTGTTGCATACAGTAAAAATGGGGATTCAATCAGCAACAATGGGGCATTCAGCTATATAGGTACCATGGATTTAAGCATTTTGTGAGAGAGAACCAAAATTCTAGGATCAACAAAATGGAAACATGACTGCTATACTTGTCCTTTTATGTGCTGATTTATTTTGATTTTCGGAGAAACTAAAAAATAGATATGATATATATATATATATTATTATATATTTACATGTACATGTATCAACACACACACGACCAACGTGTTGACCAACGTGTTGACCATCACGATGGGTCAGGTCTGGTGGAGCGAATCTTGTCGTTCTCTCGCTTCTCTCGTTCCTCGATCCCTGGATCCTTAGGGGCCCTGGCGCTGGTCAATGGCTGAGATCTTTGGGCGTATACTTGAGGAATACTTTCCGGTAGATTTTAGACCAGTAGCTCAATTCGGATTTATTGTAGATATATCGTGAAAATTGGGGTTATAAACCATTCATGGCCTCTGGTAATCTACCATAGTCATGGAAAACCACCGTTTCTGATTGGCAATTCATCTGCACACTGGCCATGTTTAGGCGTCTTGGATTACCAAAAGTATCCCAGATCAGAGCAAGATCTAAGTTTTTTCCGCTTAAGATTATCGTATTAGCCTGCTGTGGTTTGTTCCTAGGTGTTCTTCTTCATCTCCTTGTTTTGGGAGAGTGATCCCATCCACGCATACCCACGGCATCCGCGGATGGCCTGACATTTGACTCCGATTTTCCAGAATCCAGGTGGTTTTCGTCCCCAATGTTTGGGGTTCCCCATATGGTTCTCCCATTCGGGACCAAGGAAAAAACCAACAACATTGACTGACTTATCAATTACTTAGCAACTGGAATCTTGGAAGTATGAACCATTCTTATCCGTGTTCCCCTTCTGGGTCGAGTGAAAATCCCATTGTAGCCCAGTTTCATCCAGTGATGCGTTGCCATTCTCGTTGCCATTTGTGTCTGAAATTCTTGAGATTCTCAAAAAATCTGATTGTGGTTTGGGAATGCTCCCGTTTCTAATTGGTACAACCGGTGGTCTCGGTTGTTGCCATTTCTCTAATTTTTCCCGGTTGAACACATCTGGTTCAATCAGGAGCAGCAGAAACTTTACCGTATATAAAGTGCCTCACAATTTTACTGACTAGTGCTTCTTGGGAACTATTGTTGATTTTACCATCGTGGTTATTCCCTAATTTTGAATGCATGAATCCCAATGTTGTCCGCGCAAATCCATTTCATCCTATTTTTTGCGAGCCATGAACCCGGTTCGAATATCATATTGCACTAATGTGGGTAAAACAATAATAAACCATCCCCCAAATCACCATAAATAGGTGGTATACACCATTCCAAAATGGATGGTTTATTATTGTTTTACCCACATTGTAGATGATGCTTGCACCGGACAACTGCCCAACAACTCTGGTTCTGGATTGAACAGAAGCAATTCAGATGTTGCTGTATCCCATTGATTTTTTAGGATTTTCGGTGTTTTTGTGGCTCGTACACCCATTGTATGTTGCTTTGTCCTTCCCATCTTTTCACAAGTCCTAAGCCCAGTCTATCATCTTTTTTCCTGAAATCCATCGTTTCCGGTTAGGATCTTTGAAAGACTTTGGTTTAATGAACATTGAAATAAGTGGTGAAACTCCATACATTTGATTACATTTGGCCAAATCCTCCATATTCCTCCATATTTGCTGGAATTTATCCTATTTATCCCTATTTATCCTCATCTATTGATGGATAAACCCTCTGGTGAACTAACATAGCTATTGAAAATGACCATTTATAGTGGATTTTCCCCTTAAAAATGGTGATTTTCCATAGTCATGTTGGTTTACCAGAGGGTAACCGGTGAAATACCACCGGTGCAACATCCGCAACCTCCGCGGCCTCGGCCCGTAGGCTTCGAACAGGCCATCCTAACGGTGGCCGCGCACGAAGCACGGCCCAGGGATGTGGAGGAACTCATGGAGGTGGGCGCCATTGCCATGGTGAAACATGGAAAAACAACGAAGGAAACACATCGGATGATCATTGATTTTGATGTATGGTGTATATATATATATAAGCCCTTATGTAGTTGATATAAACTAGATAGCCTATAACACACATATAGATGTGTACATTATTATATGGTTGTGTAGGTATGTGACTAGGACTATATGTTTCACCCTGCAGCTGACAAATAGACCCTGCCAATCATGTGGGAAGAGAATTCTTTCCAAAACTGGTCTGGGCTATTCTCAGGGTCTATGTTGGTTGCGGGGGTGCGGAATGGGAGAGAAGGTATGGAAGATTGAAAGTGATGGTCAGGCATCACCTAAAGATCGGAATTATTTGGTTGACGTTGAATGGCGAGTTTGCATGAGGTCAGCCTGCAGCAGTGTGGTGAATCAATCAGTTGGAGACACGGGAAAGTGAGTCTTCGAGTCTGACCTGCCATAAGTAGTTGAGAAATTAAATTGAATAGGTCTGCTCACTTGGTTGCTATGCGAGCAGCAGATTAGTAGGTTACCCTCCGCAAATCTAGCCTGGCACTGGGAACATCTCACATGTTGCTTTTTTCATAGCCATTCTTTGACTTATGGAGCGTACCTTTGGGCATGGACCCTTAGCCATTGATGCTTTCCCATCAAGTCACGCCCCTTCACCCTGGAGGTGTATTCCATCTTGGACGTAACGCAAGCAGGCCCTGGGTTTTCCCGGGTTTTCTCGCCAATCTTGGAGGACTCGTTGAAATTCCTACTAGATGCGAAGCAACCAAGGAAATCGAAGGGGGATCGTTTTCTTCATAACCATGATTGTTTGGGAAGAAGGAGGCCTTCAAATGAGGCAAGGGCCGGTCCCAAAGCGGTCCGTTTGTCCCTTCAAAGGCCTCCCCCTCAGGGTTGGCATGGCACGCCAGAAAATGTGTAGATGAGAAGCCCATGAGCAGCCCGTGCAGATTTGTTTGTTTCTTTTCCGTGGTTCGGCTGGTCGTCCAGCAACGGGCTGCAGGCTACATTTCCCGGGATGACTTCCGGCGTGCCTTGAAAGTGAGTGACGTGCGGATGTCGAAAATGGTGACTTGGCAGTGCTGGAATAGTTCTCAGGCAGTGTGACTGTAGGTGTTTCTTGAGTTGCGACCCATTGAGTGTCAACAAACATCGGACCAGCAACTGGATTCAAATGGGTCTGTCTGAAAATCGTGTAGCCCCCAGATATTGATCATGATGTTCCCATAGCTTCCCCATTAGAATTGTCATAAATGGGGAAAACTGACCCTTTGACCCAGCGTAATGGGCTAGAACCGAAGACCCAAATGGGGACCCATGTGGATCACAGAGCCGGCCGCTCAGGAAACTGATGCCGTCTTAGATTCGCTGGACCCAGATAAGGACTGGCCTTGGGAAGAGGGTTGGGCTGGGATACTACCAGAATTATATTGCTCAAGGGGATCTGAGCAGAAAACTCGCTTCCTGAATTATTTTGGGCAAAAAACACCTAATATGATTTACCCTTCAAACAACCCATCGAGGGCAAGCGAAGACGACGAGCACTTTTGGATGCAGGCAGTAAAATAGCATGGACAGAAACCGCAAGTTTTGAAAGATGTAGGAGAGAGGAATATGAAATTGAGCACCACAATCAACACTCTAATATCGGGATATGGTACACTTCTGAAAATCTTACCAGCAAACTCTGAGGGTGGTTGAATATTTTTTTTTGTCATTTTCTTGTGGTTTTCTCATCCGGCGCGGGTGGCTGGATCCGGAGCCGACCCGGAAAGAACGTCATTTTGCAATCACGCGAGTCATTTTTTTGTCATTTGTTCGTCGTTTTTTGTTCTTTCTTGCCATTTTTTTGTCAGTGTTTTGTCATTTTGTGTCATTTGTTTGTATTTCCCAGATCGGGAGTCATGTTTAAAGGATTCTTTTGCATTTTCCATTCCCAAACTTACAGATAAATAACAAACAAACGACAACAACATGACAATGAAATGACAATAAAATGACAACGCACATCCGAAATGACAAACCTGAATGACAAAACAAAGACAAACAAAATACGCTAGCATGACAAAATAAATCTTTTAGATTTTCCAGTATTTGCAGACCCAAGATTTTCCTAATGATACACGAAACCGGAGGATATGGTACAGATTGAGGATACAGCTAACGTCCAAGCCGCTGAGTCCGTCCTCTTCCAGAGCTGATGGAATTCCATCCCAGTAAGATCAGTGAGTCGCAGCCAATTTTCGCCCGCTGGATTCTACCAATGGCCCGAAAGATGTTTGACTAAGGTTTATAGTTCGTTTGTATATAACCCCCTAAACAGATGCAGAACAAACACATAAATAAGAAATTGTTGTAAGCTGAAGCTTTGCTGATATGTTTATTTGTTTAATGGTGATTACTATGATCTATTGATTTACGGTGGGAATATCTTTAGGATTCTGTGGATGATTTAAATCGGTTTCTAGCCAACTTGGAGGGTGGTACCAAGACATAAGTTTGCCTGGAAATAGGGTACTTCAAAAAATCCACTGGTTCATCATAATTTTGTTTTTTCCGTTGCAGACCCGCCCAAAAAGTGCAGGATGCCAAGATCCAACTAACGGATTTCCTGGCAGCAACTCTGAAGCCTTCGCACGTGAAGTCTGAGAAAGTGCTGGAGGCCGGACTTGATGCATCGGAGCGAGCCATGCAGAAAATACCCTTGTTGATTGGTTATGAAATAAGAAGTTCATAGAAGTTCTAGTACCAACTAGTAACTAGTATTTCATGAGATGGGGATAGATGGGGTAGGTTTTTTCTAGTGGCTCAAATGGCCTGACTTTCCAGCTTCGAGAACGATTATGAGGGACCAGCCAGCATGCAACCCCCATGACCTCGCTGCCCACAGTTGCAAAATTGTGAGTCGCAGAGAATAGACCTTTAGAAAATCCACCAGCTCCAGAGAGGAGTGCCGGGAGAAGTAGATAGAATATGATAGAATTGCATCATAATTCATCCAATACCCATACAATATATAATATATATATATACATGAATAACTACACACAAAGAGTGACACACACACACACATGTATATAAATATATGTAAATTATATATATATATATACATACACATGCATACACATACACATACATATACATATATATATATATATGCATACATATACATTCAGATAGAAATTCAATTATGCATGTTTAAAATCAAAATTAAATCATAAATCACACACACACATGTATAAATAATACACATTGACATATATCATATGATGTATGCAGATGTAATGTAGGTCCTATCTTTCAACGGTACATTTTTCACGTCAGGAGCTCTTCAACTTCTTCGACTTCCACGGCACGGGATTGATCAGCCACGAAGATTTGAAGCAGGTCCTCGGCCAGGAGTCGCTTGGTGAAGTCGCCGGGGATATGACGATTAGGGATTTCATAGGGATATCATGATGTACCCTCTGGTAAACTAACATAACTATGGAAAATCACCATTTTTAATGGGAAAATCCACATAAATGGTCATTTTCAATAGCTATGTTAGTTTACCAGAGGGTAAGGATAGATGGAATGGGATGTGATAGAACACTTCTCTCGAAACATCGGTGTGTTTCAGGCCACTCCAAATTCTATAAATGCGGATTTCTCAACGGCATTTCACCGGTGCCCAGGGGTCACCGCGGTGAACTTGGAGGCCATAGAAATTCTCAGAGATGAGAAGAACAGCATAGTTTCTATGTGACCCTCGTTTGAAGATAGAAATCCGTAGGTTTTACATCCCGTGGTAAAGAATCGAATTTTTACATAAAATCAATCTCTTTGCTAAGAAAGGTGCCATGGTCATTCGCGATTTTGGTGTACAATTTTCCCAACAGGGGATGGTCATCCCCCTTCATTTTCATACAAAATCCCATGGTCAAATGGGACGACCAATCAAACATGGCGTGCTGGAAAATCCTCCATTTAGTTCGGGGATTTTGCCAGCTTGCCACGTTTGATTCCCGGAGGGTAATACATTTTAGTATTATGATACGCAAAAAAACACTTCTATTACTATTCATACTAACACTCATCGTATAATTTGTATTAATGTCATCCAATACCAGTTCTTCGGTTGCTCTTGATGGTAAACCTAATAACAATTAATAACATTTTAATGTGGTAAGCCCAATGCTATAAGCCTCCAATTCAGTAGTGAAATTTGGTGATTATCTTTCGGTTAGTCGGTTGGTGGCAATTTGGTTTGTGTCAGTAGTGCAATTATTCATAATATCCAATACTATTTCGCATACAAATAAACAATAGATGCATGTTTGCATATGACCCAGGTACAACCAGGAGTAGTGGTGCTGCCAACAACATTGACGACCAATATGAACAGTCCAGTACATCTACGTCAATATGTTGACATGAACCATTGTACTGTAACATATTATGTATGTATATATATATATATTAAACATACATCTGTATGATATTGTATGATTAATATATACACCTATATACGCACACCTCTTTATTGATCATAACAAGAATGATAATCTTCGTAGGAATCATGGCCTTACTCCTGGCCCGATCCTGGCGATGATCCAAGGCTGGCCTGCCACGTGGCCGTGCAAGCCCGTGCAGATGCGCAGGGGGTCATTTCCAAGGAGAACTTCAAGGTCTTTCTCCTCAAGGTCTCCGGGAAGGGCTGGGAATGGAGATTTAACATCTATAAACCATCTTAATGATTGAGATAACATTACAATATTACATATCTATCATCGGAATCTTACAAGTTGGTTTATAGCTATAGTACCATATAGTACCTAGTTTGATATATCTACCATATGTCTACCATAAACCTGAACTTGGAGTTATTTGCACGAACCACATTGTGGGAATGGGGAGGCTGCTTTACATGATCTGGGAATCCGATGGCTAATTTTTCAAGGATCTCCGCGCTACGAATGGGGATATCATGTGGACTGGGATAGCAAGATTTTTGCAGCAACCTGATGGGATATGGGTGTGAAAATCAGGGATACCCATAAAATCCCATAAACATGCAATTTGAATGGAACATGTGATGATAAACGAAACCAACTTCGAGCCTTCCAAGTCGAAAATGGCCGAGTCTTCCGAATCCAACACGAGATTGGAAGGATCAAACCTGAGGATTTTACCGGAAATTCGGAGATAAAACCAACGAAACCGGGCATTCAACATCATTTAACCAAGAAAATTGGGATTGGACCAGGCAAAATGGGGATTCAACTAGCAGCCCAGGAACCGTTTTGTACTTCTTTGGCACCCTTTACCATCCAATTCTTCGGGGTGCCCAAATTTGACGAATTGCCAAATGAAAGATGCAGTTCTTCAGGAATTTTTAGGGTTCGGAAGAGGATGGAGCAATCAAACACTCGAATGGATACAGTAGACCATTCGGAAAGTTGGCGACATGGAAAATCCTGGACATTCCACGCTTTTCCGAATGAGAATCTAGATGAATCTATGGATGAAACGCTTCTATTGCCTGCAGCGAAGTCGCGGCCTGGGTGCAGGCCATGGACAAGTTAGAACTACAGATTCAGAACGAGAAATCCTTAGCGGCCATGATGGTCATCAAGTGAGCCCGCCCAGTGTCTGCGGAGAAAATCCGCAGAGGTCTGGGAAACGGGTGGTGGATCTGTACTCATGGCATCCCATAGGTTGCACTTGTGGCCCGTCTGAAAGGGATTTGTCTACTCCAATCGCGGTCCCTCCATTGGGCCCTTGGGTAACCCGTTCCACAGGTCAATCATCATGTTCCTGATATAGATGGCCAGTCTGGAGGTACCTAGGTACAACCCATTTTCAGGCACAAAATTGTCACAGCAAATGGTTTGTGACTTGATGATGCAGCCCGCCGGCACTAGGGTGGGAAGACATTTGAGGTGCGGAGGGGTTCTTTCAGGAAACAGAAACATGCTGAATTCAGATCACCAGCTGCCACTGTAGTCGGATCATTTTGGAGTTTTTGGAGATTGACTCTGGCTTGGTGACACATACAGTATCACGCCAAATTGAATCACTTTCCAAAGTGAGTTTAGGTAATTTTAGGTATCACAGTCACAGTCATCGTTATGCTGAGACATGTCCACATTTCATTGTCTTTTGGGGATAGTCATCCCCGGCTGAATCAACTGTGTTGACGAATTATCGGCGGTTACTCCATAAATTCCTATTCAAATTGGTAGTAGGCTGGGGTTATCAATCCCATCCCCCTGACATTAAGCATCCTGAATCCTCTTAGTTGGTCCCAAATATGTGCAAATCCCTCATTCAACGATTGTTTCTGGGGGTTGTTTAATGTTAAGGAGAAAGGGATCAATTCCGGATTAACATGCCTATGCCATGCGTAAGTTTTTTGGGCCCTACAGATCCGCCACTCCACTGTTACAAAATCGAACCTTGGACCCCCGGCCCGGAGCTTGACCGAGCCCATCGAAGGGATCTGGGGCCTGTGATACTTTTAATTCTCCCTGTTTAGATCCCAACTGGCTTGGCGGTTTCAATCCCAGAATCGCTGGGAAAAAAATACGGGAAACCTACCCATCTATTCTTTGTGCTTAAGCATGACAGGGTTTAACCGTTTCCATTTTGCCATTCAGACATCTTGGATGCCATCTGATCGAACTGATTCCAGGCGCCGCAAATTAATTCTTTGAGTCGAAACTTCCGAGCTGGGCCAAGTATTTAGACTTGGTGGGAGCGTTTTCATCGGCGAATTTCGCTGATCGTGGCAGATCAAGGAGGGTCCCCAATCACCGCACCACCAGCACGCTGCCGGCGTTAATGAGGAACTACGGCAACCTTTGGCAATCAAACATGTACACGGACAATTATGAAAATCGCAACTTTTCGGTGGGGAAAACATCAGCTGTAAATAGATGCAACAAGATGTACATGATGCAACTAATTTTCCGTTACCAGATTGCTGTAAAAAATCGGAGAGTACGCCTTGATGACTATCAATGCCTTTTGGCAGGATGGTGACATCCCTAGTCCCCTTGATGCTTAACAACTATATAATTCCTTGATTGCTACCCATTCTTTTCCCTTACAGTGATGCCCCAAGAGAATCCAAGAGATAGAATAGCAATTTGCCCACTATATACTGTATATCATACTATTTCAGTATAGGCAGTGTAGGATTTTACTTTTCTATCATTTTGATCTTTTTGGAGGTTGCTCTTTCATTTGTGGTGTTTTCTCAGTTGCAAGAAATGTATGTGTCCAATTGCCCTTCCAATTTGCCTTGCAAGTCTTGTGGTGTGGAATCTGCTGGCGTCAGATGCCACGGAGAAAATTTGGGACTCACTGTGAGGTCTGCGCGGTGTTTGCAGCATTTGGGTGTGCCTCAAACAATTCGGGTCAGCTGAAAAAAACTCTGGTGAATGATTATATTACAAGTTTATGCCCCTGCCTCTGGCAGTCTCACTTGACAAGATGGCGATGGAGCGAGATTATGGTTATGCATTGAGACTTTTTGGATGAAGAAATCCGCATGAGTTTGCCATCCTACTATATATATATATATGCCTATATTATCAGAGCTATTGTTTGCAGTTTGCAGAAGATTGGCCATGAAATTGAGCACCTTCGCATGGTGGTAGTTATAGTTGATGGACAACCTTCACACTGCAACTGACTTACTAAGTTTCAGAGAGAGATGCCGTAGATGAGCATGGGATGTGCATTTGAAGCGTGCCCAAATGGGTCTGTTGACTCTGTTTTCCGGGGAGGCTTGTGGGCGGCCATCAGAATGACGGGAATATCATCCTCACTGAAGGGTCCAATTTTGCCAACTTCCTCTGTTGTTTTCGGCCAGTTCCGGATTCCTCCCAACGGGGTCGACGGCCCACTGTCGAAAGAAGTTTCTCACTTTTGCCGTTAGCGAAACATCGTTGCTTGTACGCAGACGCCGAAGCGAAACAACGAGAACAGGGAACTGAGGTTTGCACCAACATGAGCCAACAATTCCAGGGGTTTGACGAATGCACATTCAACCATATTTGGGATGATGGTCCCCAATGAGGGGTTGAAACCATCACCATTCATTACCCAGATGATATTTCTATTTTGGTTCATAGGCGCACCGAACAACAGCGGCCTTCATTCACGAACCCGAAAGGGAGGTGCCACAGCACATTTAAAAGCCATGAATGGGCATTTGAACGATAATTCGCAACCTCCATCCAAAATACCGAAATTGGTGGTAAGTACGGGGAAGGATCGCCAGATGTTCTGGCTGGGTTCATGCTTTTTAAAGCTCTGGGAATTATTACTATTACTATCTTTCCGATCACCCCATCGGCTCAAAGGATCGCCCATGCCAAGAGGAAAGTAGTTTTCCAACCCCCTATTTGGTGGGGTACATATATTTTGATATATATATATAATTTGCAATGGCCACAATGAATAGACAAACAAATGTATGAATCGATAACTGGAAATGAATTTTAAGGCACATATACATCTATTTTTGACCACATATGATATGTATGCACATTTTTAGGGGGTTCTTTCTTCACAAGGGTCTCAGGCCGCTTTCACTAAAACCCTGAGGTGCTGCAAAGCCAACAGCCACCGCAGCCGAAGCTGAAAGCCGCCCTACTGCAGGGACGGAGTGATGTCACATGGTAGGCTGTACGAAGCTGGGCTAGCAAAGATAGCATGGTTGATGAATGTTGATGATACATATAGCACACACACACATATATATATATATATATATGTAGACATAAAAATGAAGGGTTAGATGAGTGATGAGATTGAGATCCATGAAGTGGAGATGTTGATGGTTAATTTCGTATAATGGATTTTCATGAGAAATAGTGGGCAGGTGGTGATTTTGGTCATTACAAATTGCTAATGATGATTAATTTAGTTACAAATTTGCCGGACCCAGAGTACCACTTGGTAGATTATGGAACCGGGCTTATACCACCTATGGGGATAATTAAAACCCATCACTGGAAGCGCTACAAACCAACCGGTAGAATGGGATTTTACTATTGAATCTGTTAAACTCAGTCAACATGTGTAATCAGTCCGCAAAATGGGTATACTGCTTTTTTACAACCAGGGGTTGGAGAGACGATGCAACTTGATGCCTGAGAAAAAGGGATGCATCAAGAAGATCAAGCTAGCGTGGTCCAAGTTTAACGTCCCCTGGGTTACTTCACAGACGGTAGCTCCTTCAACAATGTTGGTTCGTGGAGGTTTCTTGACATATCAAGATTTAGACCCCAGGCACTCCGATTGCGAGGGTTTTTTGTCCAAGTTTTTCAGCCCTGAACGCCTAACCTGGTTCGCAGCCTGGTTCGCAGCCTGGTTCTGGGGCTGTCCAGTTTGGGGTGACATTTGGTGGGGTCCAACGCTGAAAGACCTGAAGAGAGTGTTGGCAGGGTTGCTCCAAACCGTTTCAGGTGGATTTTCCCAATCCAATGGGCTGTCTTGAATGGCTCTAATTGGAATCGTATTGCAATTAATTCTAGCCACAAGAAGGGGAAACTGGTGTTTCTACCTCTAACTGTTTCCAATTTACCCCCCTTGTACCTAGGGCACCTAGGGTGCTGGGACTGCATGTTCCCATGTCACCATCTCCAAAAGGAGCTGGAACCATCTAGGAACCTCATCCTTTGGCCAGTTCGTGACTGGTTTTTTTGTTGCCATGAATCAATGGATTGGTTAATGGGAAAATTTACAGGAAACCATGGATTTTCCCATTAAATATAGAGGTTTCCGGTTTCAATTTTCCCTTAAACCAATCTAGTGAATGAATTGAGGTGTTCAACTCTCCGTAGGAAGTTGCTGGGTGAAGTTGACCCAGAGACGGCCCGAAGGTCACCTCGAGCTCTCGGCGCGCCTGGAAGTTTCAGCATAGGAATTGAACCCCGAGCATGGCCATTCCACATGGGAAACGTTGGGAAACTATTGGGAAAATCATCTTCCAAACATTTCCAAATACATGTTCTTTCGCATTTGGTTGTCGAATTGGGTCGCTATCATAGGATTGTCCAGCCCGGCAAGCCCGTGCTGTCTTGTGGGCTATCTATGACTGGGGTAAAGGGATTGTTGGCGAAAGTTCAGCCTTGGAGGGCCCAGGAGGTACCTGGCATTGCAAGTTGGAACAAGCTGTCGCAGCGAATCCAAACCCACGACCGAGCCGTCCGCAAAATGGGTGTGCGACCCGGTTTGGACGAACCTGGGATCAAACCTGGCAACGGACAACTTCCACCAAAATCAATAGGATGAACATGGATGAACTGTTTTATGAATGGGTTTGAAGGGAACTTTTTAAAATGAATCATTATGGCATGGGTACCAGGTTGGATTGCTGAAGGGTGACATTTCTGAAGGGATCTGATCATCCCATGGCTGGGATCTGAGTCCCCAAAGCTCTTGGAACCACACTGCGCCACCAGCTCTGGCTTGCAGCGAAAAGCAATTCGCACAAAACATGGAACAACTTGGACAGCTAAACCTCCCAAGATAATGACACGATCATTTGGGTGTGTTTGGAAATGAGGTAAACCCCCATTTCATGGCAAGTTCATTGGGGCAGATGAGAATCAGCCATAGGATTTTTGGGTGTTACCCCCAAATTTTCAGACAAACCCATTCGAAAGTAGCTCACCAGGTTACCTCTGTTTTGAGGAGACTTCAAACCCTATTGGAACTGTTGTTTTTTTCCCTCTTATTTGGTCGCTGATGATCATTGGCACTCTGACATGATACTGCTGACACTGCTGCCACCTTGATCATAGTGGTAGGAATAATCATCGTCCCGATCCTCATCCTCAGCCTCCTCAGCCTCCTCATCATCCCCCTCATCCCTATTAGATTGACAGTCACACCAAGAATAAAGATTTTCATTTTGCCTCAAAACAGGGCACCCCAAAATCCTAGTCCTATAGTATAGCTGATCTTCTTTTCCCCGTTGGACTTGCCATGAAATAGGGCGTATACATGCACATACCGTATACCCCCCAACGCCTCCACCAGCTTCCCGGTTGCCATGCGAAACCCAAAGCGCAAACGGGCCGCCTGGGACACCGAGAGGGTCGCATTTGGAAGATCCGGTGCTGTGGAAGGTATGATCCCGGAAATGGAGAGCCACTGGAACTGGCAACTCTTTCCCAAAAGAACTGGGATACACTTGGGTATGCAGTTGGGGTTCTTCATGGGTATAACATGGTATACCCTCTGGCAATCAAACATGGCAATGGAAAATCCACCATTTATAGGGGATTTTCCCATTAAAGCCATCATTTTTAGGGGATTTCCATTTGCCACGTTTGATTACCGGAGGGTAACTATGGAAATATCCTCCATGGGAAGGGGCTAGGCCGGCGGCTGCTGAGGCGGCGGCTCCCGAGTCCAAAGACGTGGAGGCCTGGCTGAGCTGATTGAGCTGGCCAGGTGGTAGCTTCAAGTACTTGTCCATCTCAGAAATGTGTATTACACACATCCATACATATGTTGCATATGTATATGAATGTATCATATTTTATTTGACACATGTTACATGATATATGATATATGGTGTGTGGGATGCGATATACGACATACAATATATATATTATATATATATATATATATATATGTGTGTGTGTGTATGCACGTGATGTAGCAAAACCGTTCCACAGTATTTTCTCATGGGTGGAAGCCACCGGCCAGGCACTCACCCAGAATCCTCTCACCAGCGTGCCGAGCGAAACGGGACCGTTCCGATCTCAGTTTGGCCGGGAATCAGAAGACTGGGAGAGGCACATTGTTGAGGGAGAGAAGTGGCATGAGACGATTGGGGCGACCTTGGGATTCAGTGCTGTTAACCTTGGGAATATATATGTGTATATATATATATATATGTGTGTATACATAAATACACGCAGTCACACACACAAAAAAAATATACATATACATGGGGTGGGATATGTTTCAAACCAGCGCTATTTTTTTTCCGGAATATCTGAGATTGGCCAGCACAAGCTGTTGATTCAAAGGAAGCAATGCAGGCAACTATCGTTTTTCTTAATCATCAAAATGAAGCTTCCAACCCACGATGAATACTGTATTGATTTTGAGTTGTCTGGGGCTACCGGGCATAACGGACCTAGAATTCACCACTGTTCTTGGGGACTCCTTGGTGTTTCAACCTATGTTTGTAGATGAACAAAATGAAGAACCGTCTTCGTGTTTCCACTCCAATTTCCACTTCCCAGAATTGGTTGAAGGGAACATCTGCGGGAGAGCCCTAGATAGGTGCATTGTTTCCTGTAAATTGGATTCAATTTGTAAATACTCCCCTACGTCAATCAATTGACTGCTACACCTATAGCCAAAATTCCTAGCCATGATTCTGCGAACCACCTGCCCTGTAGAGGTGACGCCTGGATCCATGGGGTCATGGGTTTGGGTCGCCGAAGGTACATGAGGAACCTGGCAAGGGACAATTCAGCAACAGGACTCTCATTCTCCATTGCCACCTTTGATTCTTTCTTCCATTTCCATTTTGAACTCATCAATATTGGGTGTAAGATGGCCACTTCAGATGGAAATCAACTCCCATTCACGCCATTTCCATGTGAGATCAGTACATAGCCATTGATTTAAGATGGCATTTGGAGACCAAGCCGATGACTGAAATCTCGCTCCTAAGAAGTGGAGCTGGATCGGATCCAGTAGTTTTCCATCTAAGATGCTTCAGGAATGTTGAAATCCAGCCTACATCATCAGCTATTAAAAAAACATATGAGTGATAATTTATCAGATCACTTCAGGAACCTGAGAAGCTCGCCATTCTTTTTTGGAATGCTTGTCAACATACTGCAACCAGCCATCATCTCAGATAACAGCCGTCGTGAGGCCGCCTGATGGAGTGACGCAGAATGCCAAGGGCCTCTGGGAGGTGTGCAGAATGGAGGATCCACTGATGATGGGTTGCTTAGATGTAAAGGTGGTTAGATCGATGGGATAGATAGAATGGAATAGCAGAGAATTGAATTGATTAGATCAGATCAGATAGACAGATAGATAAACTCATCAGCTACCCATGTTGTCTGAGGGCAGCTACGGACAACTATAGAAGTTGATTTCGTTGTATTTGCGATTATGGGGCCGTGGGCGGCCTGTTTGGCGTTGGGGAGACTGTCAATTTGATCGCCTTAAATAAGCTTTGGGATGTATCGCAAATTGTGGTGATGATGATGGCAGAGTTGAGGACCATTACGACCAATCTGAATTGGGATTTTTATGTCTACATGAAAAACTTGACCATCAAATCATCAAATTGTTGAGTCTGGACTTGTTAGCGAGGTCAGCGAGGTCATTCGTGACTACAGTGCCAGGTTTGCCTCAAGCACCTGCCGAAGGGGACCAGCTAGAAACTCAAAGATGTTTGGAATGTTTAGGCGCTCTCCGGCCACCCATGTTTGCAACGGAAAATCATCCGTAGATCTCTGTTTTCCAACTGAAATTGGGCTGATGAACTGAAATTGGGTCGATTTCGTATTGTCCAGTCATATCTTTCAACTGTTCCGCGTATTTACCCTCTGGTAAACTAACATAACTATGGAAAATCACAATTTTTACTGGGAAAATCCACTATAAATGGTACATTTTCAATAGCTATGTTACCAGAGGGTACCCAAGTTTGACCTGTAGCAGGTCGTGAGGTGGACGCAACTGGAGTCAATCCCAGACATGGCGGCAACATCTTAGGGCTTCCAAATTTTCCAAATCTTCCATGACCAACTGAGCAGTGATCAGTGATCAACATTCTCCTTGATTGGCTAGTGTGGGGATTAAAACGTGGATTAAAGATAAATAGATAAATAAATAAATAAATAAATAAATAAATAGATAAATAAAAATATATATATATATGTATAGTTGTAATCACACACATACACACGACATAGTTATATATTCACTGCCGCGTTTATCTGGAGTTACCCATTACGGGAACCTCCAACGAGCAATTGGGATGATGTTGCGGGTGATTAGCTAGCCCCGAGGTCGCAAGGGCCTGTGCTCCTTTGGCGGGGCGGTTTGGGGACCTGGTGACTGACAGCAATGATCCCAGAAAGTGCGGGCGTCGAAAGTGGCAAAACATGGGAAAAACATCGTAGAATTATGGCAACCTGGTAAGCCGGTAAACCCTAGACGCAGACAATTCTGCTTTACACATTGCATCTCAGTATTGGGACAACTTTCCAAACCGGACCGCTTTGCGAAGCAAGTGGGATGGGAACCCTTGGCCCACCAGCGCCAGTAAATGACACCCCATTTTACCATCGTCATGACCTCCAAGCATGTCGAGGTGAAGAAACACGAAAAGAGCCCCGGCCAAGATACAGTTTATGTACTTACCCTCTGGTAGCGGGAAAATCATTCGTAAAATGGTGGATTTTCCGGCAAACCATGTTTGATTACGGGAAATCATAGCAATTTCAGAGGTACCTAAGATCCGCCTGGGAAGCAACATTGGAGTTCATCTTGCATTTGTGGTGCACATCCATGCTATCATGACTGGGATGGCTGAGGATGGTTGAGGAGGTTCAGACGTTTGGGACACAGCGGCCAGCACCTTGCGTATGTTAGTCCTTGGGTATGAGCATGATAAGTCCACAATATCCCAAGGCAGTTTCGAGCTCCCTATCCAAACTCATATCTACTTCTCAGGTTTCCTTACCTTGAGAGTGAGCAGTCCCATAGAACATTGATTTAACCCTCATGCACCCAACAGCATGGTGGATCTACTGTAAGCAAATAAAGCTCCCACAAAAACATGAAGGCCCAGCCCGTGCCCCTCAGAAATGATTCTAGGATATCCCAGGATATTCCAACCTCCCCCTAAGTATCCAACTCCAAGTGGTTGAAACCCAGCTTGTCATCAAATCATCAAATCTCTCTCTCTCTCTCTCTTGCATTTTCTTGGATTTTCATATTTTTCACTAGGTTTGAGTTCCCCTCTGGTAAATTAACATAACTATATGGCAAATCACCATTTTGGGTAAATCAACTATTTATATGGCCATTTTCAATAGAATTACCAGAGGGTACATTCCGCCATTCCACCGAGATGTCTGGCTCAATCCTCCAATAAGTCGCACCCCCAACGGGTGCCGTGCGCGCCGCACGCCCCGTGCGCCGCCGTGCCCATGACGGCCGCGGCCGTGACGCCGCTGTCGCAGGAGGCGGCGCTGGCGGTGCTGGCGATCCTCGGCGCCAAGGACCACTACGCCGCCATGGACGCCTCGCGCGACGCCAGCGTGGCAGAGCTGAGAAGGTCGTATCTCAAGGCATCGGTGTCTTGGAACGATCTCGATCTCCGATTTTTGATGAGGTGAAGTCTATGGCAAAATAAATCATCCCCAAGTTTCATGTTTATTGTTTATACATGGTTATACCTCTATGACCTGGAATGGTGTAACCCCCACATGGTTGGTTAAGGGGATGGTTTATGATTGGGTGTCCCACATTGCGGATGATGTGTGAATTGGATGAACTATAGGACTATAGCAACCTCCATATCAGACAGATTTCAGTAGCATCTCTGCGAAATACTCATCTATGTCATGGTAACTTGAAGCGTGTCGTATCTGCTGTCAGGAAGTTGTGGAACAAGAACTCATGGTTGTTTACTGCTTTTAAATGGCCCAAATTTTACAGAGGGGGTTCCTGTAAAAATCCTTTCAACCAGTTATGGGAAAGCTGGATGTTGAATGATGCTGGTTGATTGGATACTGGATGGAGTGTTTGATTTAACGTGAGTTGATTTGTATCAATTGATTGACTGACTTGATTCATTGATTGATTGGATTCGATTTGATTTGATTGATTCATGGATTGATTGATGGAGTGATCTATCGCTTGATTTTTTTGTTTGTTCGATTCTCGCCTTAGTTGAGCAATACAAACCTACAACTTCTGGATTTACACACTTGCACTTCTCATGTGACAAGATACGACTCAAAAAAACACCAGAAACTGCACCAATGATCAGCTCCTGCCTTGGGTTGGTGGTTTGGAAGCCTGGGCATGCCCCACAGAAATCGTCCCCCCCAAAAATCTGAGGTTCCAAGCCCCTCAAACCACCAGTTTGAATTATAGGAACCCCCAGAAAGATAGAAGAGTTGGAAACCTGGAAATTTATGAGGAAACATACTCCACTAATCTCCATTACATCCTGGGAACAAGGATCTTTTTTTGGGACCTCTATGTTTGCTAATCCCCTCCCCTGATGCCCTCGAACCCGTGGTTGAGCACTGGATTTTTTCATGTTGGGGTCCCATTTATTGCGGATACTTATCATGACCATGACCGGGAGATTCGACAGTTAGTTGGAACGGCAAATTTAAATCATAAGAATTGAAGAATTGTCATACCCCAGATTTTTTAAACGATACCATCACATGGGACATATTTGGGATATTCTTAGACATTATGATTCATAATTAGTCATCAGAATTGAAACTATTTATCGTCCCCTAGACGTCATTCAAGATTTATCACCACTGTCACATTCTTCCTCATCAGAATTTTTGAAGTACCAAACATCATCATCTGCCCAATATTCATGAGAACTGAGGAATTATATATCATGTTACATGTACATGTCGTGAACCATAGAAAATTTATCCCACTACATGAACTGCTGATTATCCATTATTAAACCTCTTAGGATGCATAGCTACTAGGCACTCCCAATTCCTGACATTGGTTGACATATAAAGAGTCTCCCAGCCGGGGGCGCGATAGTAATACATTTGGTAGGTTACGCATACGAATAGTTTGCTTAAATCCTATAGTAGAAACTGTTGTAGGTAAAACTGACAGTGAACCTATTAATATAGTGAAACCATTATAGTAAAACATAGTAAAACTATTATAGTAAAACTATTATAGTAAAACTACTAGTAATCTATTGGTAATTACAAATTGGAAGCAAGGATCATCACACCAGTATCAGTAATCAATATTATTCACAATCATACTAATCATCCTATGATATCCCCACTATCCAATCATCCTTCAGCTCCTCCCAGAGAGTTTGATCAGATTTGGAATCCTGGTTCCCTGGTTCTACTTGGTAAATCCCATGTAAATCCTCATTTCTCTTGGTAAATCTCATAAAAAGTAGCAACTTATCTTGGCAAATCCCATTGAAATCGACTATTTCTGTTGGTTCAGTCATATTTTTGCCGGTGAAATAACCCCTTTCCATCGCCCAGCCACCCAGGTGCTTGTGCATCCGGACAAAAATCCACACCCCGAAGCCACCCGGGCCTTCCAGCGCGTGGCGCAAGCCTGGGCGGTGCTGTCCAACCCGCAGAAGCGACGGGACTACGATCAGGACCGGCCCAGGGTCCGTTGACGTCACCAAGGGTCGAGGGGAGGGGGGTGAAGGAGATCGAGTGGGTTCCTCCTACTTCAACGGCATGTGTATAATATTGTGATATATGATGATGTATATTGATATATTGTGACATATTGTGAAATATTGTGAAATAGTGGCATCCTAACTTCCTCTTTATGATCGTTCCCATCCTGTCTAACGAACTTGTTGCTCCTGCTTGCGAGCTTAACCTCCATTCATCCCAGTGGGACATCCGACCTACCGTCGCGCAATCCCTGAACTACATGGAGGATTTTTCCAGCTAACCATGTTTGATTCAGGGAGGGTATATTATTCAATGGTGAGTTCGGGGAGTCTTCCACAAATTAACGCACTCTTTAGGTTGGTGAGCTATCATTTCTTACCCGGCTACTATTTAATCTTGGCTTGATGTCTGCAATATAATGGAGTAACCCAATTAGCAAAACTCAAGATGATTTTACGTGATTCATTGTACACGATTAACAGAAATCTGGCTGGATATTGTATGGGATTTAAGCGGGGTTACCTTGATTTAACCAATCAACCAGCAGGATATATTGAGGATATATTGGGGTGAAATGCGGACATACAGATAGTTGCTAAAGTCGTGCCCAAACTAGTGGGAATCGTTAAAATAGGTTGGGAGCGCTTAATTTTCAAAAGTCGTGCCTTTTTGTGAATCGCATAGGAAATGCATGATTTTCTGGTTTTCATGTTTGTTTTTCTTATTCTGTATAAATCCCGCGTTGAGGTGGTGTTTGGCATGTCGGCGGAAAACTTCAAATCTGAGTAACCTAAGACTTGGGAGAGTTTCGCGCTTTCCTGTAGTGAGGACATTATGAGAACATAATAGGAACACCCCCGACACCCCCCAGTCATGTTTGTTGGTTTATAACTTCAACTTAGTTACCAGTTCAATATATCTACCAGAACCCCCACAGATATTGGAGTTGTTTGCGCCCACTTAGCTAACATGTTTTGATCATAAATCCATACACATCAACATACATATGTATATAAAAAACATATTAAACCCATGTAAATCGATATAAATCCATGTAAATCCATGCAAATCACCATATTTTTGGTAGGTCAACTCCCATAGAACTCCCTTTGTCGTGCCCCACCGTCGTCATCTCTGCAGGAGCTCCAGGAAGGCGACGCCAGTGACGAGGTCCCCATGAGCCCCGACGAGGCCTTCGCGGCCTTCGCCTTCGCCGCGGCCGTCAGCGGCGGCGCCGGCTTCGGAGACATGGCGGAGACCCTGTTCTGGGCCCAGCGGCTGGGCGAAATCCTTGGGAAATCCCAAGGATTTGGTGTGTTTTTTTTCTCCTCTGGTTGGGGACAGTAGTGGGGATTAAGTAAATCAATATGTTTATTATATATATATATATACAGTATTTGATTATATATGTCTATAGTTAGTAACTGTTAATATATGCTAATAGTACACCCCCATTATTATAAAGCATGTGTGATCCCACAGTCTATCCATTTTTTTTGTTGCCGGAATTGCCGATTTGATGCTAGTAAGTGGGTTGGCTGACCCTGAAACTAACGGGGATGCAACATCCAGGTGGATGAATGGCCTGGGGGTACCACAGATAAGACATATCCCATGGTAGGTACAAGGTGGGACCCCCAAAACGATATCTAAGTTGACTTATAAGTTATAACTTGGTCAGTTCAGGGTGTGCGGGTATGTGGATATCAGTATTCTTAATGAGGTTACAAGCCAACTTACAGCTCGGGGGGTCCAGCTTGTAAAATCCAATTTGGGGGGCCCCATTTTTAGCCCTCCAAACAACTCACCCTTGAGTGATTGAAGGGAAGTTCGATAGCGAAGACCATAGATTTTCATGTTTTTCATGTTTTACCTGCAAATATGGAGCCAGGAATGTAGGTCTCTGTCCTTCTTCCTTTCAACTTCTTCCAACCAATTCTCGGAATGAAGGTCCAGGGTATCGAAACTTTCACCGAGAAAATCAGCCGTACAAACAGATATGAACGGCGTTTTTTCGCGATGACTCCAGGGTGACGGGCGGTTGAGGCTATGCTTTTGTGACATTTTCTGACTGCAAGGTGAAACGATGAAAGACTATGAAAGCTGGTTGCTAAATGATCCCAAACGAGGTTTTGGTCTGCAGAAATTCAAGCCAAAATTTGAATGTTGAGTATGTACTAGTGGCGGGCTGCTGGGTTCCAACATTCTTGTATTCGGGATGATGATCCATCCTTACCAATAGTTGTCATTGGGTAGAAACTACCAATTGGATCCAGTGGGTCCCGCATCATGAAGGTGCATGGGTTGGCAATTCTAGGATTTCAGGCCGGGTTCAGGATTTTTATTGTCACTGTTTGGACTGTTTGGAGTTAGACGACGTTCGAATCTGTCCGATTCCTTAAAGAGGATTTTCGATACCTTTCCTTTCCGCCAGCCAAAAAAAACAACAGCTCTGGCAGATGAGAAGAACATATACCCTCTGGTAATCAAAGGTAGCAAAGGAAAATCCTCTACACATAGAGGCTTCAATATTGTTTGGATGGTAGCATCATCAAGAATGGGATTTTCGATTGCTATGTTTGATTTCGGGTAACAACTAAGGCAACTGGGCCTAAATCGTCCCATGACCAGCTGCCCTGGCTTCAGCTGTGGCCCCACGGGTGATGCGCTTCAAGCGACCACTCGGGGTCTGTGTCTGTCGATGGGTCTCTTCTCGGCAGGGCTCGTGGTCAGCTTTCTGGGCTTGCCACGCATTGGCTCCTTCGCACGACGCATGGCGCTGGTGCAAGGAATCAGTCAGGTGGTGATAGCATCACAGGCCACGGGGCGTGGTAAGGAGAGTTTGGGGAAAACACCATTGGACAGCATTGAAACTCCAACATTCCGGGTGATATTGTTTGTTTGGTGTTTTCTACGTTTTTCCTACTGAAAAAAAGTTGAAGTGCCAGCGTCACTGTTCAAAATCGTAGATGGTAACATGAGCAAACATCCGCATATTTGATCCCCGCCCCTACTACCCAAATAGAATCCTGGCTGTGAACTATGAATTTGTTGACCAACATCTCGTAAACTTGATCGTTGGAACAACACCATGCCTTTTAAGTCCTTTTATGCCAGAAGATCTCAAGTTTGGTTTCTTTTTCTTGGTTCAATCATGTTCAACCCACATTCTTGCAGGTGATTTGCCAGTAGAATCTCCATGAAAACCCACTGGCAGGTACCAGCTGTAAGGTTGGCCTGTCACAATGCATCGGTTCACGCGAAGGAAGCAGCAGGCGGGTGCCATATGCCATGAAAAACGCTTGGAACTTCTAGGAGATGAATCACAGCTGCTAATTCTGGCCAAGAATGTTTTCGGGTGCATATGAGCTGCATATGCCATATGCATTTGTTTGAAAAATAGGTGCAGGACCCCTAAATACATCTAAATATATCTAAATACCCTAAATCCACTGACTTATGAGATTCATGGGGACAGAATGTCCATCTCATGGGGCTTCCCTTTGGTAATTTAGCAGAATCATAGCTATGGAAAATGACCCATTGACTATCATTGACCCATGATTTTCTCATTAAAACTTCATTTATATGAGGATTTTCAAGCAGCCATGTTTGATTACCAAAGGGTTATTCATCCGGAACATTGCCATTGAAGCCATTGCCAGGCAATTTCGCATCTCAGCACCCAGACTTTGCCAGCGTGGCTGCACGGCTACAGATCGAGGGACAAGCTGTTTGTAGCAAGGCGCGGTTTGTCGTCCTTGCAAGGTGACGTGTTTTAGGTCCGAATCGCTAGGTTGGTTGAGAACATTGTTGAGGGGTCTAGAACCAGATGGGGTTCCAAGCCAAGTTGTAGTATAAGTAGGGGCACCACTTTGCAGCAACCTCCAGAGAGATAGATTTTAGCACAATCCAGTTCTGAAATAGTGGCAAATGACTGTCCTATCTTTTTGAAGAATGCCACACGGGCAAGAAACGCATGACAAATTAGATCTTTACCGGCAATTTGACATTTACTGGATAAACCAGGCAGGCGAATGGTTATTAATCCACATTGATGCCTTCAACCTTTAGGCCCTTTAGGGCTTATCATTGCAGGGGGAGAGGATTTGGGCAATTCCTTGGGGAACAAAACGGTGATCGAGATTGGACTGTTGTTTTGAGATTCTTTGTTTGCTCACAATTTCACCTTGAATCCTTGGGGTTCAAATTCAACCTCCCCAAACGTGAGCTGCCAAAATTGGATGTCAAGCATAGACCCCTTTTACCCTCTGGTGTCACGCATGGCTGGGAAATCCCGCACTAGCATGGGCATCTATATGGATTTGTCTGAACAATCTGAAAATTTAGGGTCCCCCCAAACTCCCGAGGTTTATCGTAATTTACCCCACCCTATGCAACTATGGCTGGATTTCTAGCCTCCATGTCACCTTCACAGGTGGCCGCCCGCGGGATTGAAGCTGCACAGAACCTCAAGCAGATCGTGGATGACTTGGACTTCACAGTGGCCGCGGAGAAAGTGAAAGGCGGCGGCTTTTTGAGACACAGAAATCGAAGAAATGGTGGATTTCAGTGGTTGTATGGATCACACATTCTTCCAATATATTATATAGTATTTATTCAAATAGCTTCTTAGTTGTGTGAATCCCACTTTCCGATTCCCCCAAGAATTATTAAAAGAGCCTTTTTGGTTGTTTGACGATCCGTTTTTCCCCAACTCTGCAGCAAAGACTTGAACAAAAAATGTTGGTGGATGGGCCCCCAAGCCTGGGCTCAGTTGGTTTAGTGCAGCAGATAAACTTGGGCAAATTAGTGGTAAATTAGTGGTAGATGATGGTAGATGTATTGAACTCGTTGCATGGAGTTAACCAACTTATGACCGGAGGGCACTACTTTGAAGAACATGTCGATTCAACATGATTGACATAACCAGAAGAACTTTATGCTGTGAGAGCATGCATGGCTATGACTTGGCCCAATAGATTCGAGGGTGGTCATGGGAGGTCATAGTCCGTGAGACTTCCCCCTGGAATAGCCATGAAGTCGAGGAACTCTTTGAACCTGGGATCCGCATTAAAATACACACAGAGATGGTATCTTAATGTATCTTAGACATAAAATTATTTAATTAAGAACTATTTGCTATCCATATCCATATATTACATTAATCCACCCGGCAATAAATAGTATAACCACCCCAAGAAAATCATATGTCCGCGGCAGGCGCTGCGGCTGAGGGAGCTGCAGGCTTTCAGAAGGTCCGGGAAGTCTTTGAACTGGAGGATCGCTGGTCCATGCGTTCCTGCTTGGGCTGGAAAGAGGAGTCTTGGTGCCAAGTTCTTGGGGAGTCGGGATCGGAGAGATCCAAGATGTTGCGGAGAATTGTAGGCACCCTTACTATTGATAGTATCAGCCAATATCTCCATAGCATACATGATGATTGAGATAGATTGAGATATTATGATGTGAAAGGTGTTGTAATAGTATATATACATATACACATACATACAGTGCACACCTAATTTTTCAATGCAGTTGGTTGTACAAAGAGTATGTCCCCATATCAAGGCCCTCCCAGCACCCGAGGTTTTCAGTATTTGAATTTTCATCAATTCATTTGGGCACCCAGGAGGTTAGCGGAAATGGGATGACAAGACCATCTCACCATGCAACAACCTCCCTTCTGTTTCGGGAAAATCGTACATCTTCTCAGAATACCTGAAATGATAGGAAAGCAATCTAATCTCTTCTTCCCAATGTTAACTCCCCCAAAGAGTCTCAAATAGGTGGCAAAAATGAACACATCCAATACTGAACCACGTTTTCTAGTGGCGTATTTAATACTAGGAGTGATTTTTAGGAATTCTTTTTTGTTTCAGGTTGACCAAGCTGAGAATCCCAAAAGCCAGCAAAATCCTAGGACAGCGACGACGAAGATGACTGGTACGCGCAAAATCTACGGCTGCGCAAACAGCGCGACAGCTGGAAGCCGCGTGCCGGGAGTTGGGTCAGGCTGTCGAATCTGCAACGCGCACGGCACCTGGATACCTGGAAAGAATTGGACGGAAATAGGATTACCTTTTTTTGGTAATTTGACACAGCTACCAAGTAGATCAAAGTAGTACGACTTATAAAAAGGGTTTTCCAAAATCCAAAACCACCGACTTAGAAAAGTCTTTAATTGGAGACGTCAATATTTTGCTCCGCTATTTTCCCTCCTAAATCCGTTCATGTACAGAAGTTTAGCTTTTTTTGTTCCCATGTTTTCAATATAAAGCCCAACTATAGATATTTATGTTAATCCCCAAGTTTGGGGGGACACTTTTGAACTGGGATACATGTTATTGTTATATATTGTTATTACATGTTGTTACTATTGTTATTATTATGATTATTATGATTCTCTTGCCATCTTTTTTCTCCCAATTTCAGGAAGGCAGTCTGGGGGAGGTCATCGCCTTCAACCGCGACAGCGGTCGATATCTGGTGCAGCTGCTCCCCCCCCGGCGCCCTGCGCTGCCTACGTCGTCGTCCGAGTCGGCCTCGGCCGTGCCGGTCTTCCAGGGCGGTGAGCCCGAGACGGAGACCGTGGAGCCCGTGGCGGAGCCGGTGTCCAAGTTGGTGCTGCTGCAAAATCTGCGGCCTGCTGTGGAAAGAACCTTGAGACCTCCCTTGAAGGAGGCAAATTTCATTTGAGCAGTTGATGAATTTCAAGATGCATTAAGTCAAGGATATCATTTATTGAAACCGGTATGAAAGTTGTCAGAAATGCCCAGAAGTTGTTATAACTTGTGTTATTTATTCACGCAGCTCTGAGATTTTGACATGGAGACCGAAGATGGCCTATCCAACAATGAAAATTATCGGGCCGTAGTTTTCCAGGTTCCATGTTGAAATTTCAGGGTGTGTTTGGAGATAGCGCCGCTGCTCATGTGGTGCGGCCTGCCTGTGGCGGGTCCCTTAGTGGTAGGTCTCTTTGGCCTCAGCCGAGCCAAGAAACGCGAAATCAAAAGGTGAGCCGCGAAGATGGCTGAAACCCGAAATGGCCACACCACCGAGAAGTTGTGAGAAGTTGGGGAGTTGAGCCCCAAATCATGTTGGTTCTTTATAAAATGCTAAAGAATCACAGGCCCTGCCGGGGCCATTGCGATTCATGCTGGGAATGGCACGGGCGCTAGAAACAGCATGGTTTGGATAGCTTGTTAGTTGCAACTATGGCTGTTGAAGCGGCTGTTGGTAGGTGGCCGTGGGCTACTTGGTTTACTTTGCTTTCGATTTCTGCATTATGTCTACCGCCCATAGATTTCCATAGTCCATATGACTTGGGTATCATTTTTGCAAACGTGACCATTCCATTCACAGTCGCCCTTGCATTTTCAGGATATTCACCCAGGATACAGTTCGTAGAAACATCTAGAAACCCCGGTGGAATGTATTGTGTTTGTTTATTTTGAGGCCCAGATTAGAGGGTACTTCAAATTGGGGGATGGGGTTTAATGTGCGGCCATCGATCCGCAAAGTACTGTACATATCTGTACATCATAATTTTGTCGCCTTCTAGGGCTTCCTGCATGAAACAATTCACGAGCTTCTTTCAATCTGGGGCTGACATCATTCCCAGCGAAACATGGGGTTGAACCAGCCAACGATAGCATGCAACCATAAAATTGTAGAAAATTCTGGGGTTTTTGCAGCTTCAGTGAACCTTTGAACAGATTTTGGAATTTTGCTGGTGAAATCCCCAGTATTGTTTAAGTTCATGATCTCCGGATCAGTACGACAATCCATAATTCCAAGGGCGATTGAGAAGAGATCTTTCTGGTTTACCCTCCGCAAATCCAACATGGTATGTTGATGAAGTACACATCAAGGTCGATGTTCCAGGTTAGCAAGCCTCCAAAAAGATGAAACAACTAAGTATAAATTATAAATCCTGCTAGTATATAGCAACCCTCCAAAAAATAGAAAGGTGGTTCCGGGATGGTAGTTCCATGATGTTTCCCTCATTTTCCAAAAAAAACTAACCCCTCAGCATCTTTTGGGCGCGCTGCAGGTTCCAACCTCGGTTCAGTTGGACGCCTCTGCAGGCCGCGACACGGCCAAGAGGCAACGTGTTAGATGGTGGTTGATATGGTTAGTGGGGGGGGATTATCCCAAGCAATATGGAGGTTTCCTAAAATCGGGGTAGCCCTAAATCATCCATTTTGGTAGGGTTTTCCATGGTTTTCCCTTATAAACCATCCAGCTATTGGGGTACCTCCATTGATGGAACCCCCCATATCACATGATATCACTGTAAAATCCGAATATCATAAAACCTTCTGGTTAACTAAAATTTTGCTCTGGAAGCCGTGGCCCATTTATAATCTAGCTCGATGATTTATGATGATTCACTCCTACTTATAAAATCTTATAGATAATCGTGATTTTTCATTGCTAGGTCAAATAACGCTGTCCCAATCTAGTGTGGATTTGTTTGAGGACATATTATTTCTATCGATTTCTATATTTCCATAATATGTATTATATATGCATTATATGTTTACGTATTAATTGTGTATATATATATACACATGTATGCATGTTGTGCATACCATTGTATCGATATGTATGTATTTTCAGCTGGGTGCCTTCGCGCCACAAGTGTAGCTGAAGAGGCTGCTTGGGATTTGGGAGTTTCTTCACTGAAGATGCGAACAAATGTAGCTCCACCCAAGGAAGGGTGACAACCAAACAGATAAGGGAACGAACAAGTAGATGCATTGGGTCAAACCTCCTGTAGCCCTGCTCAACGTGCCAAAAATGAACGTTCAGTTGCCCATTTTTGGGCGATACTGGTTTCAAACACTCAGTTTGGATTCATAAAGTCATGCAAGTCATGTGACTAGGGAAAAGGTCAGAACAGATTCCATCCTGGAACTTGGTGATGGCAGAAAAATCGATGGGGCGCTCCAGAGCACAGATTTTCGGCATGTCTTAATCAAAACAATGTGAAACTATCCCACTCTCTGTCAGAGAATTGTTCCAATGGAAAATAATGGAGAGCAACAGGAAAACCTTACATTTGATTGGTTAAAGGTGTGAAAGGCTACTTTCCTGTAGGTTTTGCCATTGAAGTATCATATGTATCCAATTCTGATCCATGTCCATGTGAGTAGATGAGTCGTGCAGTGCAGATTTCAAACGCTCCACAGGGGGCATTAAAACCAAACTCGGCACTTCCGGTGGCTCAAGCTTCATAGACCATTGCAAGCGGACCAAGACAAACCAAGACGAACCACTGCGCGCACAACATGGCCAACTAAACTGGTCCGAATATGACTATACAGGTGACATTGAGGACATGTCAGCAGATGAGCTGTATACTCGCATACTCAAACAAAAGAGTTCTATATAAAGGTATGGGTTTGTCTAAGAATGGGGAATGACCAAAAGTTGCTATTTCAATAGGGAACATGAATGAAGCTCATGTCCTAAACCAACGGATTTGTTTTCAATCTCAGACTAAAGATCTGACATCTCCAGCGATCAATCCATCAGCATAGGGGACAGCGTGCACTCGACACCGCCCCATGCCCTGCTTATGCTGCTCGCGCCAAGTGGCCCGCAGGGCAGCACTGGAATGAAACTGAAATGAGCTGGTTGAATACCAGGCACCGGGACTCCTAGGCCCCATCAAATCTGAGGAGTCTTTTCCAGATCAAGCTTTGAGCAAAGGCTGGTTGGGGGTTCAACACAACATGCTTTCATTTTTGATCCCAACTCAGCATATCGGGGTTTGGCAGAAGATGGAATGACGAAACTGGGAGGATGCCAGGGTCTGAAAGATGACTGGAAAGTGCTGGGAAAGTCGAGCGGTCTAGCGGCGGCGGAAGCCCATCAAACGTGACTTGCTGGAAAATCCACCATTTAAAAAGAATGTGTATATATATATATATATAGATGATTTTCCCGGCAAGAAACGTTCATGTTTGGGGAATTTCCAAGCCAGCCATGTTTGATTCCCGGAGGGTAACAGCTAGGGGTTGGAACCGTAAATCTTCCCATCATCCAATGCTCAGAAACCGTTACTAAGTTGGAATATTTTTCAAGTAGGGGGGATGATCCAACCTGCAGTTGCGATGGCCAATGTTCGCACGCCACAAATATCCCGCAGCTATGGTGGCCAAGGGCTCCAGGATTCTGAATCTTTGTTGGTGAAGCAGCTCAACATAGCTCAACCATCCTTGGTGGCTCATCCCAGCAGTTAATTCAGTAGATGATCACCCTACTTATCCCACTAAGTGTCACCTGGATCTGCTGAAGATTTGTCATTTTCCCAATGGGAAACCACCACTTGGGGAATCTATAAGGGATATGTTTTACCTTGTTGGGGTTCCGCAAGCAAATCCAAGGTCGCTAATTCAGTAGATGATCAGCTTACTTACTGTACCCTTTGGTAAACTAACATAGCTATGGAAATCATCATTTTGTATAGCACAATCAGCACATGGTGATTTTCCATAGCTATGTTAGTTTACTGGAGGGTATCCCACCAACACCACTAGGGCACTAGGGATATCACCTCCGTTTCGGGCCAGGACACTGTGGCGATGGTTTCTCCTTGTGGCGCTGCCGCACGGCGCTCGCGCTGCCTTGGACTGCTCAGCAACGACGCCGCTGCAGCAGGTAGCGCCACAGGGAGGCACTGTGCAGTGCCTTGGGTCCGAAGTGTGCGGAGTGGAAGCTCCAAAATGGGGTTGTGACTATCAAAGCTGGGGACAGCTGGGGACTTGACCATCAAAAACGAACAAAGGTATACAACAAGGTATGGATAGATTAGATAAGATACCAACGGAAATGGTTGAGTATGGAGATTCAAGGAAAAAATGTGTGGAGTTAAGCGACGCGTATTTGGATCTATATAATGCACCAACAAGGGCGGGATTCAGCCAGCAAAACTCGTGGTTTTGATCCACACCATAAGCGTTGTGGATGGGGGGTGTTTGCTAAAGAACAAGTGGGGCTTTGACAATCAAAACTTGAGACTAAACCATCAAATGTATTCAAATCTACTAAAGAACAGTATGATTTGGAGAATGCGGCACTGATGAGTCTTCCTGGAGCCAACAAAATTTGGCTTTATATAGCCAGCATACATTGGTTTTACCAAATTTACCGTGCACAGTTTTTATGAGCATGGGTCAGTAGTCATGGTGTCTTCATATACATAGGTTGGGAGATGCACATCAAGGGTATGATGGTTGATGTGGTAGAACAAAAATCGGACACATACCTGACTTTACCATTTGGGGGTCTATAAACCTGGAATTACTCGAGTGATAAAGTGCAAAGCTCAAACCTCCCACATGAGTCTTACATGAGGCTTTGTTTTTGAAATCAACAATTTATTGGGATTTCGCACAAAGGATGCTCAGCTGGAAAGTTCAAGCAACTCGACCAAAAAATCACACAAAAAAAGGATGGTTGAGGTTGGGAAAGCCATGAATCTCATTGGGCTTCAACGAGATTTATGGGATAATTTGTGTGCACTTATCCAGAGATACTGGGTATCTTGGTTGAGTGTGGGCGCTGCAATGCCCTTTCTTTGGATATCTTTGGATCATGCCCTGGGACTGGAGGAACAACTGGACATGTGAAGAAACGCAGTGGCGCTATAATCCAGAAACGGATATTTAGTTTACTTCGAATCCGTTCAAACCGAATCCAATCTCATTCAATCCAATCCAGTCTAATGGAATCTGTATGTCCAACCTTATCTTATCGGATCTGATCTACATCCATATGACCGGCGCCGCCCTGTATCCACCATCGAGGCTTTTAGGTCTGTCCATCATGCACGACGACAACGAGGAGCTGCTGGACGTGAGTCTGGCCTCACAGAGCGGCTTCGTAACCTTCGGCGTGCTGACGCTTGGGCGTGCTTTAAACTGGGGATGTGGAGATTAGTTGAGCCAAGAATGGAGGATTTAAGCTGCAAACTCAAGAAAAAAGTGGTTTTCATCTGCAAAGATGGGGGGGTTAAACCTGCAAAGATAGGGCATTGAGCAAGAAACATTTTTCTTTCAAAAAAATCGCTTGCCCATTCATGGGGATTGGATGTTTGGGACCCCAATATTTTCAGATGGTTGGAAAACATCAAACCCCAGGGTTTCTTGTGAAACAGAGCTTGCCGTTGGAACCATATTGCCGAAACAGTGTGGAACAGGATTCTGACATGAAATTCACAGAGGGTTTCCATCCAGCCATGAGTCACACGCCCCCTTTTCGATGATTCATACCACGACGTTATGTCACATTGTGTATCATCGGTTGGAGCCCCAATTTATTGATTTTGAACCCTAATCTTAATCTTTGGTGGTAGCCCCGATTCTTGTCCTAGTGACATCGCAATTTCTGCTCGATTTTCCCGTTTCAACTCTGAGTGTTCCGATTTCTTCAATAATTCCCAATGATGAGAACATTTCCCCCTTATGTCTGGTTCAAGGCTCAATAGATTTCCCGTAGAGTTTTCCTTACACCAATCCATTGAATCACTGCACTCCCCTCTCCTTGAGGACCGGTTTACAACTTCTTCCCGCCACAGAGCCCCACATCGTGGCGCTACGTGGCACGGCCAGCGCGCTGCAAGCAGCACTGGACTCGGTGCACTATAGCAGCTGCATGGACTGTGGAGCAGAGATGGATACAGTGACGCTGAGGTCGGCTGGCAGATGTGGGATCCCCCAATGATCATGTGATGGCCATTTCTGGGAGAATATTGGGGTGTTCTGGGATGATATTGGGATGATACCCACAGTAATAGCGATAGTTGGGACAATATTGAGGTTTTGTTTTTTTGGGGATGTTAAGTACGTTGCTGAGATATCACTGGGATGAAAGCTTTCTGAGGGACCCCGAAATGGCTGGTTTTATAGGCTTGATGCGTCATCCCAGTCGCCAGGTCATCCTGCTAATCCCACCCTAAAGCGAGGTGACCGGCGAGGTGTATAGCTGACTTGCGAAGTAGGATGACTACGCACGGATTCAATGAAGGTGCAGGTACCTCCGGGAAGGCGCGGGCATCACTATGCCTCAATGGAATCCCCCGAAGGAAAAAGTGCGAAGCGTTCAGCTGTTTTGTGCTTGAGCAGTTCCATCAACCACTTGGAGGGATCATCCCACCTATAATAGCGTGGTTAGTAAGCCCCCGATTGTTATTTGATATGAAACTGAGTTTCATAGTTCAATCAGGTATAACTATGGTATAATTTTGGTATAACTATGGTGATCCTAACCATTTACTAACCGCTTACCATCCATGAGATCCTCCAAGCGACACTCTTACGCCCCAGGTGTGCTGGCGGCCTGACGCAATCCGAAGCACTTCTCCAACTGGAGCCTGGGCCAGACCGCAACCATGGGTGGAATGGGTTAAAGGGCTAATAATAACGATGGTTAATAGTGGCCAATGATGGCATATAATGGGTAGTAATAACCATGATTTTTGTGAGGATAATGGAAAATAATGGTCTAATAATGGTTTAATATTGGTTTAATAATGGTTTAATAATGGTTTAATAATGGTTTAATAATGGTTCATAATGGTTAATAACAATGGTTAATAACAATGGTTAATAACAATGGTTAATATGGGGATGTATGGATGTTTCCTAAGTTAATAAGGGGTACACCGCACAAAATCCAAGTCATAGATGACCATGACTCATGACTTGGTATATTTTGGTATTGAAACCCGAGGTGACTTGGGGTTCCACCGTTTCCTCCATATGAATTACATGAATTGTATGAATCACATGAATGTCAATGGCTTGTATCAGCTCTCTCGTTACATGTATCTGACCAAAAGTCAATCGTTGGAATTTAGTGCAATGTCTCTTTGAAACATCCTACATCAAAAAGGCTAAATTAAAGAATCCCTCATACACGCATGTGGATATGTATTAATGATATATCATATATTTGCTATATATAGACACTACATGCTGGCTTTCCAGTGAACACAGACTGTACAGCTCACAAGATGGGCCCCCTAGCTATTAGTTGCTTGAGTTTCAGATATCTCCGCTACAAATCCATCCGTTAACCTATTTGCACACCAACTTGCCAGTGTACTCGGCGGTTCACCTCACTTGCGCGATCATAACTTACTACGTCAAGCAAGCTGCTCCAAAATTCACACGTGCAGTCATTCTATTTCAACCACAATTCCAACCCTGAAAATTCGATCCCTAACATTCCCCAACAAAAAAGTTGAAATTTCAATCCCTAACTGAGCAAATTCCTAACATTTGTTGACCCTTCCAACCTCGCAGGAGATGACCTTGGAGGCGCCGCGCCTGCGCGCCGCGTCGTTGTACCACTCGGCCACCTCCAACGTCGCGGCGCCGCCGCCGGTGGTGGTGATCCGGGACGTCTCGGTGGAACCGGAGGGGGCCAGCACGGTGCTGATGCTGATGCTTGGCGCGGTGGTTGGGTGGCTGAAAGTGAGGATTCTCATGGGATTTACCCTCTGGTTATTTAACATAGCCATGGAAAATCCCCTACAAATGGAGGTTTTATTGGGAAAATCATCCAAAATTAGCCATTTTCCATGGCTATGTTCAATAACCAGAGGGTAATGGGGTTTTTATGGGGTTTAATGGGATGAACCATTGATTCTTACTGGAGTCATGGTTTTAAGGGGAAACTTGTGGTGAACATGATGCTGAAAGTGATGAACGATGATAAAAATGATGAACATCTTCATGGGGATGCGGGGTTTCTTTCTGGTTTGGAAGGTTGAAAGATGTTGAAAGCGGTGCAACTGGTGATCCCACGGGATATGGTTTTGGATTGTTTTGGATGTGGCCAAGATTGTCATGTTAAGACTGTTAAGACTGTGAAGAGGGTTCTGGAAGACTGCCATTGGCCACGGCCTCCAATCCATAGCGCGGTGCGAGACCAGATGGTGATTCGTGATTTAGATCTTCGACCCCTTCCGCAACCCATGTGTCCATACTGTATCTACATGTGCACACAGACATACAGATAGATGATAGATATCAAACATCACTCGCTATCTAGGCATTTTCGCGCGGTTGGGGAGTCAGAATCACCCAAAGGCCTCACTGATACTGCAGGAACATCACCGCCAGCAGCGGAACGGTCGCCGTTGAGCACGACTGGCACGCCACTGGGGCCATTTTGAGAGGAACTGCCCGCAAACTGAACGGCTTGCTGAAGAAAAGCGGTATCACATTCAAGCCCCTCGGCTGCCTATGCCAACCTGTACCTAACACATCCTAACACATCCAAACACAGTGAGTTTGAAGTTTGGAAACGATTTTCAGCATTTGCAAATTGCAATTTTTGAGTTTGGTTAGGAATTGTGCAGCTCTGTTCGAAAAGTAGGTTGCGAAACATGGGTTGCAAAAAGTAGTAAAAAGTATTGAAAAGTACGACAACCGATTCATTTGGCTTGTATTGCTTGCTGTTAAGCCTTTAGTGGCTTCAGACCACAGTTTCTCAGCAAAATTCCAACTTGTCAGAATTGACCCATGAAAAAAACTACGTCCCGTATCCGAAATATACAGTATGTAATTTCCGATCACTATAGTCACTAGTCTGCAACTCAGCAATGGAAGAAACAACATATAAATAGATGTCTACAGTCTACAGATCATTTTATTGAATTTTCCCGTTCAAGATGAATATTTTCCACACGTGTGGCTTGAATCCCACATTTCCACTTCATAATTGCAGAATATATTGCAGAATATTGCAGATGGATTCTGATACCCGTTTAGTCATATAGGCATTGTCCTGACCCATTATGGGAATTTGGCTAAGATGAGACGACTCAAACATGCCTTGTAGATATATCCCGTTGTATCTCCACTATATCCCCACGATGATTGCTGTTTATCACCATTATATCTGATCCATAATCCCCCAATCGGAGAAGTCTTGAATAATCTTCGACAATGTCCAGTTGGGGAGATCTTCGTTATATATCCCAATTACCCTCTGGCCCCTCTGGTAAACTAACATAGCTATTGAAAATGGTCCATTTATGGTTGATTTTCCCATGAAAAATGGTGATTTTCCATAGTTATGTAACTTTATGTAACAGTTTACCAGAGGGTATCATCACATTATGATCACCATGTCCAGCCATTTCTTCGAGAAATCCCAGCCATTTCGTGACATCTCCAGGCCTGACCCTTCCGCCACAGCCTCCAGCCTGGTGACTCTCAGCATCTGCCTGACGGATGCAGACTTCGCACCCCTAGGCCTTGGCGGCACCCGGAGGGGCTGGGGTGGGTTCAGCGCATTGGGAAAATCGATGGTAGAAGCCATCTATTTAGATATTTTCCAAGCTATTTTGAGGGATGTATTTGGGATTGAAGCAACAAAAAAGGGATGTGTCTTGAAGATGGAATATGCGGTATACTCTTAAGAAATGATGATTTTATATGATTTATTCGGGAAGTGTTGATAAACAGAATCAGACAGAGGCATATATAATATTTGGAAAAAAACATTGAAGAAGGAGTAGATTTACCAAAGTCATGGGATGAGAAAAGCTGAACCCGGCATATACTGTACTGTAATGGGAGGTATTTTCTGAAAAAACAATTTTACCCTCTGGTGAACTAACATAACTATGGAAAATCACAATTTTTAATGGGAAAATTCCCTATAAATGGCCATTTTCAATAGCTATGTTAGTTTACCAGAGGGTAGATGGAATCACTATTTCAAGAGTAGTATAACCCCCTGAACCAACCATCAACCAACTTCTACCAGCGGACTGCTTGTGTGGAAAAGAAATGTCAACATAGGAGATTCGACCTGCCAGAAATATGGTTGGGATATGGTTGGGCTAAACCGTAGATGCTATATACTTAGTCCTAAGGCGACCCCAGAACGATTAGATATTGGTTCTAAATGGCTCCAATGCATCCCAATAATCAACAATGGTTTCTAGTTAGATTGGGCAGTTGAGGGTGGGTGGTTATCAAGTCAGTGCAACGAGGAAATTCACATACCGGAATAGTTACATAGGCTACACACACACACATATATATATATTTATTTATTTATTTATTTATTTGGAGCTTACACAGCCCATTAAGTCTAGATATACAATGATATACCTACCATAGACCCTATCTAAATGTTGGCTATAACCAACTTCGCCAACTGGGGCACCACTGGGGTTTGCAGGTGACTGCATCCTGATGAACGTGCGCCACGTTGTCACTGCGCCAGCAGCGGCAGTGGCACCCAGTCCTGCGGCCGCCCCGGCACCGGCAGAGCCCGAAGAGGCGGTGGCTGCAGTGGAGGCTGGATATGTCCCTAGGTGACGATTGGTGATGGGGTATTGCAACCACTAAATCTTGCTGTTCTGCATCTTTTATGAGGATACATGGATTATCGAACAGTTGCACTGGCCATTGGGGTTTTGGAGCTTGCGGCTGAAGAAATTCACACAGCTACACCAAGGGACTACGGTTCACCGGGGGTGAAACCAGCAAGCTCGCTAGCCATTGAAGAGGCAGGTACCCAAGTACTGTAGGATTTGTAATTAGGGGGTTTGCTCCAAGTTGGAAGAGCTCAAACAAAATCCAATGTTTACTTGCAAGGTTTGATCTCCTGGATGAATTTCTCTGTTGGCGATTTTTCGTGCTTGCAGTTGCACCAAGGATTCGGACGTGCTGCACGTGTGGATGCATGCGACTTGACTCAGGTATTTAGTCCTATCCCCCAATGATAGATATCGCGAGGGAAATGCTGGTCTAGATGTCTCGGATCCTTTTTTTGGAGGGAGCCCAGGTTGGGATAGTCGGGTATTTAAACATTGGATGGGAGTGGTCAGTTGTTTGATTTCAGTCAGTTTTTGCCTTGTGGATATGGGTCTGGTCATGCGATGGTTTCATACTGCCAAAAGTTCAGACAAACTCATGTGTGAATCGTTCCTGTCAAAGTGCCTCCACTTTTTCGATCCCAGCGTATCCCGGGTCGAAAGATCTGGAGGACCGTTGGGCCATGGGTCGAAATTGGGGAGTGCATTGCTGCGAAAACCTTGGGTAGGTCAGCTGTACAAAGGCAGAGAAAATGGAAGGTCCACCGAAGGATAACTGTTTCCGTTTGTTTGCAGAAAATATGAACATGTACATGCATTCAGATACATACATACACACATGGATATAATTATACGGTACAAATACGTAAGCTAGCAGATACTGTATGCATACACACGGATTTACAATTTAACGGATTTGCAATTTTGAATAGTGTATATATATATATATATGTATATACATAAAGATATAAATAGATGTCCTATGTCCTATGTATAGTTACCCTCTGGTAAAAGTTTACATAACTATGGAAAATCACCATGCTATTCATGGGAAGTTATCCACTATTTCTATGGTCATTTCCAATAAACTGTTCGTTTACCGGAAATCCAAGCTTTGCCATGCTCAGGCCAGCAACGA
Source organism: Symbiodinium sp. clade C Y103 (assembly GCA_003297045.1). NCBI lineage: Eukaryota > Dinophyceae > Suessiales > Symbiodiniaceae > Cladocopium > Cladocopium sp. clade C. The sequence continues at coordinate 36,516 of BGPT01001398.1, read as the reverse complement.
ACTGCCTCAGCTGCAACGATGCGATGGCAGTGACAAGAGGTGCCAGGTTAACTGTTGGGTTTATGGTGGTTGTATGTGGTTGTCAATATAAATAGGGTGGGTTCATAAAGCCAACTTATAACTGGGGGCCCCATGTTGTAAGGAATGACCTTTCAATGGGGTGTAGATGAGACCAGTTTTTTCTGGATTTAGGTGGTCAAACGTTGTATGATACATATTGGAATATTGTAAATTTGCCAGATGCCAGCAACATGGATTGGATTTTCAACAGCCTTGGACCGCCCCTGAGGTGGTTTGCCATTGAGGAAGATGCCTGGGAGGCGCCACTCTGTATTCTCTTGACAGATGATGCGGATGAGATGGGCGGAACTTTCTTGAACCTCCAGGTCTCTGTTTCTGTGGGCTTGTGGCTGGGCCCTGATTGGCGCCGGGGCCATATATGTTTTGATGGGTGCTACTAGGGTATGGCTTAAGTCACTGAGACGCAGAGATCTTGATCACTTTTTGTAGTACATACATGAGGCAAACTACTGAGTGTTTTTTTTTGGTACCTAATGTTGGCCAATAACACTTTCATCAAGGTCATTTACGTCTCTCATTATATAATGTTTTCCTTTATTTGCCTTTATGCATTCTTTTTTTCAACTCCATCCATTCCTTGGTGCCCCATGGCTACGGATCCAAATACTTCGTGAGAAGGAACTTAACCCCTGAATCAGACCCCTTCCTGAGAAGGTACTTGCATATTTCTTCGATTTGGTTGAAGGGAGAATTTATAGTATGGGACCTGAAAAATCAATAGGGAAACAATCATGGAAGAACCTGTAGGTTTTCCTTGGAAATCCATCCATTCTGTTCTAAGGATCCACTGTCAAAGCTCCAAACAGCCTGGCCGTGCCGGCCTTTTTGGCACCACCTGCGCTGGCATCTCCAGCGATGCCAAATTCGCGCCAGAGCTTGGGAAGACCTGCGAGCTGCGATCGGAAGTGGCGATGCGCCCCAGTTTCCTGGGCTTTGATGGTGATTTTTCATGATTTTTTGAGTTTCCTTGTGGAATCATGTGGAAGATCCACTAGAGAAACGGCCATATCTCTGAAGGAATATGTCGCAACTCCATGAAACAGTATGTTTCATCGTCAATAGGACCCCTGAAATGATAGATTTGGGGAATCTGAGGGACATTCATTTCATTGGGGGGGGGGCTGAAGAGCAAAGGCTTGGAGGAGGTTCAAAGCTGCTTGCGGCAGCTGGTTTATACGCCTCCCTCGAACTTCAATGGCGAGGCGTTTCTGGCCGAGGGAGGTGATGGGATCAGAAATGGCTTTGGGTCAAGATTTAACACTTGGAAGATCACAGATTTAGTCTATTTTATTCTATTTTTAATATGAACATTATGAACCATTCAGCTAATTATTGGAGTACCCAATTTTGACCCATACCCACATGAAAAGTAAGAAAGAGATGGATGGTCAAATGATGTCAACTGATGTCAAATGATAATTTCGAGCATCTCCTTCCCCAAACTAAAATACCAACTTTATCAACTGAATACCAAATGATAAAGCCATGTAAAAGGATAACCAATTGGGGCGGCTTCAGTCTTGGCTTGGCATTTTGCCAGGTGCAGATGAGGATCGTTGTGGCTGACAATGGCTACACCAACTTCCTACAGGGCAGTCAGGAGGACCCAAAAACGGTCATCCAAGACGTGACGATCCAAGTGGAAGCGGTGAATGATATGCCCTACCTCTCGTGGCTGAACTTGCCACCCAAGGATGGGACAACCTGTGGGTTGAATGCTTGGGTCTCCATCTCCATTCCTAGGATTTTGGGTGCTATTTTCCTTGCAAAAACCTGGGAATTCTCAGGGCTGTACACGGCTGCCCCACATGTCACAGAATGTTCATGAACATCCCCCCCGGCAGAAATTGGTAGAAAAAACATGGAGGGTTTGGGACATTCTGGAAACATCTCAAGAGGTTCGGGGATGGAAGGCTGATGGGACCTAGTATCATCACCTTTTCAGATCACCTAACAACGCCCCCGAGGAGATGTTGAACAACGAGTCCTTCCCCTTCCGGGTTCGAGTTCAAGATCCTGATGTAGTGGGTTGGCGGGCTGAGAATGAGGATGTTTTCACCTTGACCTTTCAGACAGGCGAGGGAATGGTGGGTTCTCCGGTTGGAATGGAATGATGCCCCCCAACAAGGGGGGCCAAACTGGGGTGAGGATAAAACTGAGGTGCTTCAAGCAGAAACTTGCTTCAGGCAGAAACTATGCTCAAATGATGTCCAAAGTGTTGAGTGAATCCTTTCTTTGATTAGATTCTGCTACTTCCCCTGCATGTGGCCATCTTTAAGTCTGGCAATCAGTGGATTCGAGCTGGCCAAGCCTGGTGACTCCTGGTGTATCCTGCCCGTTGATCAGACGTGAACCTCAAAGGTGAAGTTATTAGCGTCTTCTCTATTTTCTACTTGGTGGACTTTGGTAGTTCATCCTAGTCCTACTTAATTAGTCGTACAAGTGGGAAAAGTCGGCTTCGTCCAGTTCGAAAGCTATACCTTTTTGCATTCTTTTACCATGTTATACCATGCTATCGCATCAACATGTTACAATTCATGATCTGCTTACATTACGTGGGGGGTGTCACCAGTTCTGCAACAGCATCAGCTCCAGATTCTCCAGGTGCTGGTGAGTTGCTGTTCCCCTTGGGCGAGCCTTTGTGGCGGGAGCAGCTGCCTGCACCGCCCTATCCCAGTCGTTACCTCCGCTTGCAGGGCACCTTGCAGCAAATCCAGGACCCTTGGCACCTCTGGGAGCTATGGGCATCGAACAATCATGGGAGAATCATGGAACCAAACTTACTGGTGCTTAGTAGGGAATGGGGGAATGGCATGATTAATATAATGGTTATTATAGGTCATTCCCTCATTTCCTGCTAAGCACCAGTAAGCAAAGGCAGAGGATCTTTTCAGCCATGTCTTGATTGGCGGATAGTCATCATTTAAGCATTCCTTCTCGTGAAGTGAATGATTGCCAATCAATGCCAGAGTTTGAAGCTGCGCGTGACCAGCTGATCGCTGAAAGACAACGATGGCTCTATTTTCCGATGCAATGGTTCAATGCTTGTAGGGTAGGAGATTAACACACCTCCTTCCCTAGATCCGTCCAAAAATGGGATTCGAATGATCCACAAATTTAGGGTTGGCCATGTTGCATTGTGGCAATCCTATTATTCTTGGGGACAGCATTTCTGAGCGCGTACTTTCTCATAAACATCATACGTGGCAACGTAAATCCACATGTGTCCATTGCCAAAACTCATCTACTAATTAGGTCATATTTTGTAGGCTCAAATGCAATTATGCGCAAAGTATATATATCTATATCTATAATTATATATGAATATACGCATATACATTTGTATGCATATAAATGCTACAGTATACTGTACATATATTCGATGATATTTGCAGATCTACATTGAATGACGGCGGATGTTCCCTTCCCCAGGCTGAAGCCATCCGCAGGACTCGTTCCAACGCATCTTGTACAAACCGCCCGAGTGGTTCGTCGGCGACGACCAGGTGGTGGTCCGCGTGTCGGACGGCGGAGTGAGCGGCCTCGGCGGCAATCTGACTGGCGAACTGGGCTTTGAAGCCACTTGGATGACGAGAAAATCTCAGAAGCGCGGACTTTTTCTATTTTTGTTAGCATGGAAAATTGGAAGTTATATTACATAATGACAGGAACGATGATATTTGATGGGACATATATAATCCTAACAGCAATGGGACAATATCCAAGAATAACTTATTGGTGGTTCACCCCAGGAATCGTAAAGTGGGTCAGTTCGCCCCAGTCCATTCAGCAGAGTAAGATTACGATTAGTCCAGTTATATCGGTGAAGTAGCGGGTGAGCTAACCCACTTTCTACGGCGGGAATGAGCCACCATGCATGGGAATTAACTGTGGACAGTTGGGGTTTAAGATGATTTAAGCAGGACACATGGTGGATGAATGGGATATAATTTCAGCAGTGATGAGCGAATGATGAACCGCCATTTCACCAGAAATGGGTGGTATACGTACAAACTATAAACCGTCCAATATTGGAGGTTCGCCGTTGGGCTTTCCACATTGGCCTTCTTGAGCTCAGCAGAAGGACCAAATGCATCCAAATGCCACATACCGAACCCAAGAAAGGTTCCTGATGAAACTTGACCAGAATTACTCATTGGGTCGGAAATCACAAATTTCAATGAACTGCAGGTATTTGTTGGTCCATCCTAGAATTCTGATGTTTCTGTGCACATGCGCAAGATAAGCGTCTGAGGTGAAGGTACTTCAAGCTCGAATTCCAGTGGGTCTCACTGCCGAAGCAGAGGAGTTGAAGGGACAGGAGGACCAACCTTTGAGGTCCCTGGGTAGCCGGAAGAAATGGGGGTTCCGTAACAAACCCCAAAATCATCCAACATTGGTCATTTTTACCGGGAAAACTCATGGTTTTCGGGTCCCCAATTTTAAGAACCCCCCGAATAATCAAGATGGGGATGGAACTATCTTCCTTAGCCAAGTAGCCCCCACATTTTCCAACATTTCTTGTTATAATTGTTTATCTAAGATTCTAAGGCAAACAGGACTAGCCCCGGCAAAAATTCCCCCAGTGCCCCATGCTGAGGTTTGGGCACGAGGGGAAGCTCAGCATTGCTTTTGCAGCTCAGAAGCCCATGCTGTACCTCAAGATCTCCTCGCCGGACAGGGCAGCAGCCATGCTGAAAGTTGGGAACCGCCATAGTCATGGAAGAATCCCACCCCCCAACAAATATTTCTGAACAGATCTGAACAGTATAATGCATGTCTATATGTAATCCCAAGTATTATAGACCACCCAAAAAAATCCTACAACTATTTCTAATATGGAACCCCAAATTGAACAGAAGCAGTAGACCAAAGGTCTGACGGCTACAAAGGAATGGATGGAACTTCCGCCAGGATGGCGCCTTGCGGCAGCCTGAGCTGGACGCCTCTATCCTGTATGCCTCGCCGCATTTGATCGTCGCTTTCCAGAACTTTCCAGGTTTTACCCTCTGGTAAACTAACAGTTTGCTATTGAAAACTGCCATTTATAGATGGATTTTCCCATGAAAAATGGTGATGTTCAATAGCTACGTTAGTTCACCAGATCTTTCCAGGTTTTATTTTCAAAGTGTCATCATTTTGCCCAGACAAAGTTGCATGCATCTGACGGGCAAATGTGGACATTGATGGCGGCCTTTCAATACCAGGTAAACACGTATGATGGCAATAGGCAAATCCTGATGTGACGACTCAGATGCTATGCCAACCCTGGATGAACACGCCCTCGGGTTGTTTAACTTTATGTCATGACCTTTCCCTTCCCACATTTCCTCGAAAGATGTCAGAAATAAATGCCATGGCATGAGGCAATGTCAAGCCGGCCCAAGCCCCAGGAAGCGACAGGCTCAGTGGCCATTTTGCAGACTTTCCTGGAGGATGTGGAGTTTCGTCATCCCAAACAGGACTGGAACTGCATGGGTTTTCATGGGACAAAAGATGAACTTCAGTGGAGGGAATATCAGGGAATAGGATGGGGGTATCCATATATGCCGTATGCCGTATTCTTTGACAAACGCAATGTATGCTATAAAACCATATAGATGTCCCTTTCCGCCTGGTTGATGAGTAGAGGGATAGGCTGATATAGGCTGCATGTTTCATAACAAATAGAAACCAGGAGTATACCAAAGCGGCCTTTCCATCTTTCCCCAAAGGACATCATTGCTCGGAACGTGCATCCACCCCACTTGAAGGATCACTGCCTGCATTGTTTTCGGGGTGAAAATCAAGCTATAGGTAGGGCACCGGATATCCCTATAGCCTATAGGTGATCCTAGGTGCGGTGATATCTGCATAACTTCCAGGCTCAGATTCTTCAAGGCAGCTTGTGTTTCAAAATGTGCATGTTTTTGAACGTGGTTCCTGAAATCGGTGAACCACTTCTCGCTTCTGCATCCCGGCAGACTGAGGCTGCGAGATAGCGATGGAGAGAGAGAGATTTCCAGGTGTACATTTCATGGTGGTTGCCATCAGATTTTGCGAAGGAAAGTGATACCCTCTGGTCATTTAACATATCCCTTGCCTCGCTGAGGTTGGCTGAGATCGTCGAATGTGGCCGCGGTATGGTTGTTGCTCAAGTCTTCAATGAGGTGGTTGGATTTTGTAGGAGGTGCGTTATGGGCCTCGGTGCTTGATCGGGGATCGTCGCCTACTAACCCGGTCGAGTGCCATTGTCGCTGTGAGTGCGATATTCCTTTGTGTCCTGGCTTCAACATTTGGTGGGAAATTCTCAAGATCGCTGTGTGGACAAGTGTTGGCATCATTCTTCAAGGGTTGCGAGTTTTCTCTGGCTTGTGGCAGTGGAAGTGGCCTCACGTGGTGAGTGACCCTAGCCCCAAGGGAGTGGTGCGAGACGTAGAAGCCAGACAGGATTCAGCGGGAGAGTCGGTGCAGGAGCTTGCTCAGCAACAGTTGCAGGCACTGCGCCGACGGCAGGCTAGCAGACAACAGTGATGGCTCTCTCGGAAGGGGCGCGAGTCTTCCTGTGCTATGATCTTCCCCCACCAGTCTTATGGCATGAACGCTACATTCTGGCAACCTGCGCGTGTGGTCGAGGCTGGCATATCATCCTCACACCGGATGAAGACGTTTACCCTGAGTTGATCTCGCTGGAAAACGATGACATCGTTGGATTCCGAGTAGCTCATGGCCCTGGTCTTCCCTATGGTCTTACAGATGCCAACACGTACAGGATCCGTCAACTCCCAGGTGCGGTGGCTATGCAGCAGTTGATGGCTGATGCTCGCCATGCTGCCGCGGCCCTTGCCTATCCTCCAGGAGCCGGACCACATGTTGCGGCCCCTGCAGCTGTTGCCCCACAGGCAGGAGTTGCTGGAGCGCCGGATGACAATGCTGTTTGGGTTCTGGTAGAGACGGACGGTGAGCGGCGTCGCGGTGACACAGTCGTGCTGGATGGGAGTGAGATGATTCAAGATGAAGTTGGCCTCAAGACCTTTGAAGGGAAATGGGCTGCCATCAGGAAGCTCCGGAAAGAAGACCTGGAGAAGTATCCTGGGCGAGAAGCTTCAGCCGATGCTCGCTTGCTGGGATTGGAGTTTCAGGGCCTTTCTAGGGAGCAGCGGATTTGGCGTGATGTGGCCAAAGACTGTCAGCAGGAAGTGTTGCAGGACTGGAACGTTCCTGGACCTCGCACATCACAGTGGTGTGTTCAGTACCTCAACCGAAAGAGTGGTGGACCTCCAGATCATCACAAATGGTGGGTTTCCACAAATAGCCTTCAACCTGACTCTTGGGGAGTTGCAGAGCATGAGAACCTCATGAAGGTGGTGGACCGCCTTGGCCGATACGACGGCCTGGACCTGGCCAACCTGGCCGGTGTGGAACTCCTGTTTCGCCGCTTGCAACTGATCGAGTACTTTTGGTCAGAGAAAGGCCCTGGTGGAGGTAAAGGGCACAGCAAGGGGAACAAGGAGCCCAAGGACAAAAAATCCGAGGATTTGTCATATCGTGCCGAGGCGGCGGTGTTCACTGGAACGCACCGCGAATATGGTGACGTGATGATTTCACCGGATCTTTTGGAATACGTCTCAAAGGAGATCGAAAAGGATGCATCCATCATGAAGCAAGTCCGTAAGGCCCGTGAAGAAAGGGCCGCGGCCTCCAAATGAACCATCGGGCGCAACACGGTGGGTGCAATGGACGCCCACCACCTCTATGCCTTGAAGCTTCTGACCGACAGCGTGGAGTTTTCCCTTTGCCCATGCCTCAGTCTGAGCGGAACGATGTACAGAATTTTTCCAGAGCCTGTAACCGTCGTGTGAAGCGTAGGGAGCGGGTTGATGAATGGGTGGCTGACATAGTGCAATCACTCAATAGCATGTATCTTGGTGATGAATTGATGGCTAGTTTTGCTCCTTCTCATGGTCCCACTCTTGCGCAAAAGAAATGTTTAAAGCGGATCCGTGAGTCGGTTTTGCAACTTGGGAAGCCCCCAAGTGATGTTTCTGGCCAGGGAGCCTTGACAGAGCTTCGGGCCTCGTTAGGCTATTCTGGGGAACCAGCTAGCCTTGCTAATTTCCAAATTGACCGTGTGTCATTGCCCAGCGTTGCCGGATCTCCCTCTTCCTTGGAGACCATTTTGGGCAGTGCTGAGGCTGAGTATATGTTGGAAGTTTTGCGTAGTAAGATTTTAAGTTTTGGGGAAGTGGAAGCGAAGCTTAAGGGGAGTAGTCTTAGGAAACCTTACTTTGACCCATGTCTCCGGAAAGGGGGCCCTGAATACCAGCAGTTCATCCGCCGTCTCTTACAATCCAACCTCATCGACTTCCGGCTGAGCATTCGTGAGAAGGCGGGACTTTTTGTGGTCTGGAAGAAAAGCGGAAAACAGCGACTAGTAGTTGATGCTCGTCGGTCTAATTGTTGGTTTGGGTCCCCATGTCCTGTCAAACTTGCCACTGGTTCTTCTTTTGCACAGATCGAAGTTGATCATGCTGATCCGATCGAACTTGCAGGGGTAGACATTGCGGACGCGTTTTATGGGATTGAACTCCCGGATGAGTTTAGAGACCTCTTTGGTTTAGCCCCGCTCACTGCCGGACAGGCAGGTATCTCTGTGGTACAAGGTGCACCAGTCGACAGGGATCAAGTCGTGTTCCCGGTCTTCCGTGTCGTTCCAATGGGGTGGTCGCATGCCTTATGGGTTTGTCAACAATGCCATGAGAAAGTAGTTGATTCAATTGGTACCATTCCGTCTGCATTGCGGTTTCATGATGGAGCTCCCATCCCTGCTCCTAGACCTTTTTTGCACACCCAATATGTTGATAACTACATTGCTATTTCGCATGACCATGGTATTGCTGGTAAGTCTGCACACGAGGTAGCACAAGCCCTAAACCAAAGGGGCCTGCCCACTCACGATGTGGAAGATGACATCGGGGGTGAAGCCTTGGGGTGGAAATTCTCGGACACCGCTGCCCAGGTGACCATGACTCCGCGCCGCCTGTGGAAGCTGAGATTGGGAGTCCTTGAGCTCCTTTCTCAGGGTTGGGCGACGGGACAATTGGTTGAAAAGCTCTTGGGTCACTTGACTTTTGCATCTTTGTTGCGGAGGGAGCTGCTGTCATGTTTCCAAGCAACATATGTATTTGTCAAGAAATGTTACCATGTTCATTCGCGTTTGTGGCCTCAAGTTGTACGTGAGTTGAAATGGGCATGTTCACTTTTGCCACTTGTGTCACGCAACATGGCTGCCCCATGGTGCCCTCAGGTCCTCGCTACTGATGCGTCGCACTGGGGCCGTGGGGTGGCCAAGATGACAAGCACGCAAGAGCAAGTGAGAGCTCAAGCACGGATTCAAGATAGGTGGAGATTTACGAGTGACCAAGAAAGATTGTTGTTGTCGGGGCATGAGGCTGATGATGTCATGCACGCCCTCTCTGACGCCGGGGGAGGCCTGTCCCCACATGACATGACTTCCCTTCCTGTGCCTGAGTTAGATGTAGAATTCCTCAGTTCTGATTGGGTGCGGGTTGAGAGCAGAGCATGGGATCGGCAAGAACACATTGTGACCTTGGAAGGTCGCGCGTTGGTTTGGGCTGCCCAGCACTTAGCCAGGAGTGTCAGCAATCATGGGAGTAGACATCTCCTCTTGTCTGATTCCATGTCTTGCGTGTTGGCTCTCACTAAAGGTAGAGGTGGTAGCAGTGGCATGAATAGAATCTGCCGTCAAATAGCAGCTCTTTCATTGGCATGTGATTTTCAGTTGCACTATCGTTGGTGTCCGTCTGAGCTCAACCCAGCGGATAAGCCCTCAAGGAATAGGACCCTCTCTAATTATAACATCTGGGATAATATTGGGGATTTGATAAATGCTGAAGAGAGCCATCGTTCGCGCCACTCTTGGCGACAGCAAGCGGCAGCGTACTATGCTGCTTGCCGGAATGGTGGAAAGGAGTGGGAATTTTGGGCTCGACGGCGAGCCGAACTTGCTGGTTGGAACAAGTCGCAAAGCCCAGAGGCTGACCAAGTCGACTGCCAGGGTAGCTCCCCACGGAGCCCCAAAGCCCCCTCCTCCTTCAAAGATTCAGACCCGAACTTTCCTGGAAGAAAGAACCATCACCAACACTCGGATGCAATCATACGAGACAGCTTGGATGAAGTTAGTAGAGTTTGCCGAGGACCAAGGCTATCCCATGACTTGCCTCGAAGAAGTGGATGCGGCAGGGGCTTGGTGGATGGACATGATGTATTTCGAGGGAGATGGTGTGTCGGGGGCCATGACTTTGATGGCAGCCATCAAGCACATGAGAAGAGATGTGGTGAAACTGAGTTTGGTGGTGAGGTGCTCCAGATCTCTTCGTGCCTTCAAGAAATTGGCGCCGCCCATGGCCAGAGTTCCGATCCCGTTTCCCATGTTGGCTCAGGTAGTCAAGCACATTGTCACGGACCTGATGGAGCCCATGGTCGGGGTCCACCTGATTCTGACATGGAGTTTGTGCTGTCGACCAGGCGAGTCTCTGAAGCTGAAATGGCGGCAGATTGTCGCCCCCAATCAGGTCAATCGTCTCTGGTCTGTACTGCTGTCAGAAAGCTCTCCAGTGGAAGGCACCTCACAGCCATCAAAGACTCACGAGTTGGACGAGGCAGTGTTGATCGACCATCCTTATCTCTTGTGGTTGGGGGCAATCCTCAAGCACCTGAAGAAAGGGAAGAAACCAACCATGCCAGTGTTCGATTTCAAGATGGCCCATGTCAGCGATGTGTTTGGCCAAGCCCTCGACGCATGTGGCTACCGTCCTCACGGGATCCAGTGCGTATACCAAATCCGCCATGGGTCAGCGTCCACCGACAGACTCACTCAACTGAGATCTGTGGAAGAGTTGATGAAGAGAGGTCGATGGCGCAGCCTGAGCAGCCTCCGTCGATACGAGCAAGGCGGTCGCATCAGCCAAGTCTTCGGATGCCTGAGCCCAGAGGAACAGAAAGCCGCGCTGAAAGCCGAAAAGCAGCTTCCAATTACTTTGGGCCGTTGCGTTGGATGCTCCAAGCTCCCAAGCGCAGCATCTTCATTGAGCTTTTCTCCGGATCTGGCCGACTAAGTAAAACACTTCGTCGGAGAATGAAACACAGATTTCATGTTGTCGAAATCGACATTGCTTCGGATCCATCACATGACTTGTCAAAAAGAGCCTTGCAAGATTTCATACTTTTGCTGATAAGCCTTGACAAGATAGCCGGCGTGTGGATGGGCACGCCATGCACTAGCTGGTCACGTGCCAGACGCAATGACGGCAAGGGGCCCCCTCCCCTTCGATCCGATAGCCAAATTTGGGGTCTTGACAATCTCTCTGCTAGTGACCAAGAACGTGTTAGACTAGGAAACAATTTAGCCAGGTTTTCGCTTCGTGTCTTCAAGAAATGTTGGCAGTTGCACATTCCTGCAGCTATCGAAAATCCCAGTTCTAGCCGTCTCTGGCTGATCCCACAGGTTGGTCATCTCCTCACACGTGACCTTATCAGCATGCATGTCACCGATTATTGTCAAGATGGTACCCCGTGGCGCAAACGCACCAAGGTCTTGACTTGCCATCTCGATTTTTCATTGGTGCCTCGTCTGTGCCAGGGTTGCCGAGGAATTTGCAGCCGCACTCACCAGCAGCATACGCAATTGTGTGGTCAAGTCAATCGCCAGTTCCTGACTCTCCTTGCACAACCTTATCCTACAAAATTGTGTAATCGCATTGCCGTTGTTTTTCACAATGCTCTCATGGAAAGGTTGTTACGGCCAATGATGAAGCTCCTGGGGTTCTAAAGTTGGTAGCCATTGTCCAGTCACAGCAATGGGAACATATGTATCGCTAGCAGTGTCCATTGGTTTGGCATTCCTGGCACCCACGGGATCAGTTCTTTTTGTGTGCCGGGATGTCTTCAGAGCGCGCACATAAGACATAGAATCGTATCTGGCCATTGGAGAAAAGAGCGGTGCCATATCCCTTGCCTCGCTGAGGTTGGCTGAGATCGTCGAATGTGGCCGCGGTATGGTTGTTGCTCAAGTCTTCCCCCCCGTAATGCTTCGCTTCCCCAACCCTCAAATTTAAGTGGCATTCCTGGCACCCACGGGATCAGTTCTTTTTGTGTGCCGGGATGTCTTCAGAGTGCGCACATAAGACATAGAATCGTATCTGGCCATTGGAGAAAAGAGCGGTGCCATAGCCATGGAAAATCCCCTAATGCAGGTTTTAATGGGAACATCATCCAAAATTAACAATTTTCCATGGCAATGTTAAATAACCATAGGGGGTAAATTCTGATCACCTCAGGCAGGGGAGCTTTGGGTCTGAAAATTGCACATCCAGTGAGGTGAGTCCATCATTTTTCCCCGTTTTTCTCTGATTTTTTCAGAAGATCCCGCCAGAACTTTCGGACGCCGGTGAATCGTCAGGACTTTAGCACCAGCTCTCTGTATCCAAGCAACATCCTGCTGAAGATCTGTCAGTGGGATGCTTGGCATGATTTTTAGGTGGGGACGCCTTCCCTGGTCAGATGTAGACTGAACATGTGTAGAGAGAGTGGCCAAATCCCTCCCCAAAATGGGGAAACAACATGATTTCAGTGGCAATTTCAGTACGCCAGCGCTAAGGATGTGGAGCTGCTAGTGCCTGCGGAGGACACCTGCACCTTGAAATCTCTGACAGTCCAAGTTGAAGCCGTTGCCACTGGGCATCACGCAGTTGGGATCGTTGGGGTTTGTCTGAAATTGGGGTAGCTGAAGCTTCCAATGGATCCTCATCAATGGCTATGTGGAGGGCATGCCATGGCATACCCCATGTTCAGAAGTGGGCCAGGATGCGTGGATGTCTGGAGCCCTTTGAGCTGTACACCTGTGGCTTAGAGGTTTGTAAGATGATCTTGTGGAAGTTGCCAAGTGAACTCCCCGGGTCATGGTGCTAAACCATCCTGCTGCAGGGCATCTAAGCTTTGGCAATGATTTCTGGTGAAAAAAACGCCGCCAGCACAGGATGAAGGGGACACTGTACATACGGATCGTCTCTTGTTTCCTCAAAGTATAGAGATCTCACCTCACTCCGATTTCATCATTAGATGATTGTCATGATGTGAATGACTTCGGGCACGGCATGGCCAATATGGTTGATGATTCAGCTGCAGCAAGTCAACAAATTTCTACTCCTGATGCTTAAGCCCCCATTTTCATTGCCAAGGCTTGAATCACACATTTTGGTAGGGCTACCCATGGATTGGTTTAAGGGACATTCTTTATGACATCCATGGACACCCAATAATCAGCTAACCTACTAACAACAAATCGCTAATGGCAACAACATTGATTGTATAGAAAATGGGATCAGACATGCTTTCTAATGTGGCTAATGTGGTGCAGTCATAAAACCATTCCCAAAATCATCAAATCTCCAAAATCACAGTATCCCCAAATGCTAGGTCTACTATGGTGTCTACTATGGTTTCTGGATGTTTCTGGTATTATTCGGTTGCCCACGGCATCCCCGGGCATCCCCGGTCGGAGCTCAGGACGACACCCCGGTGATCTTCTCGCTGGATCATCCCTGGGCCTTGCCGCTCCAAGTGGAGCAGGACACGCCATCTGCGCTCTGCTGCTTCCGGGTGCATGACCTGGACCTCCGTAGCGCCCCACAGCGGCTGGGCCGTACTTGGAGGTGCCCCAAGAATGGGGAGATTGATATGGAATTTGCTGAGAAAAATGGGGATTTACATGGATTAGATGCAGATTTATATGGACTTTAAACATACATTTGATATGGATTTAGAACCAAGTCATATTAGCTAAGTTGGTGCAAAGAACTCCAATAACTGTTGGGTTTATGGTGGATATGATACAGTAGTTAGATGGGTTTATAAATCAACAACACCTGGGGAGGATGCTTAGTAGCGAGGTAAGGTGAACACATTTGGGTTTAATAGTTTAACATGGTTTAAGCATGTAAGCACGGAAAACTGGGATTTGCGCTGTTTTTTTTTAATTAACCATGGAGCCTGAAGGGGATGGAATCTTATGATAAATTTATGGGCGAAGCTTGTGCCAATTGGGGTTGATTTGGGATGATGTTTATATGTCTATATATGATTTATATATGTTTATGATGACCCTCACATGGTCCATTTCTGGGATAGGTCATCATTGGGTTTACCACATGAAGAGGGTCACCAGGAAAAGTGAGCGATTTTTGCATCTTTTCATTGGGTGAAGTGACAGCACCATAGACGTTACTAGCTCTAGCTAGTGGCCCCACAAGGAGGCCGCCACAGCATCTACCCTAGGTCAATTCTGAGGATGCACATAGGATTGCCCATTCGTTGGGAGGGACAGCAAATTGGCTCCCATTTTGGAATCCAAAGGAAATGCAGGACATTTATTCATGTAATATATCAAGAATGAATGTTACCGTGACGACTGAAACAGTGGTCTTATTTATCAAAGTTGGATGAAAGGGGGCTACAGCACAATGACAATGTGTCACAATGCCGATCAATTGCCTTGGTTTCCTTCCGGGCATGCTCCTGCACCTTAACAGAATCAAACCGCCTGAGAAAGCACCGCCCAGGATTGATGCAGCATGGCCCTTCACGATGCGCGTGATGGCCAAATATGGGAATATCAGCAGCTCATTGAGGGATTTAGCGGCATGTTCGGTTCCTTTCTTCTAGCTTTGCTGATCATTGTGTCATATTGATACCTACATGTTCCTACGTCCTCGGGGATAAAGATGAAGCATATATTCCCTTTTTCTCCTGCAGTATCGGCTTAAGCTGTGGATTGGGGTGAATGGGAGAGCCGTCTCTCCGGTGCCTGACTTGTCACGGCAAGTTCGGGCCACTTCACTCCGAACTGCGCTGCCATACGTGCGTCCTGCTCTACCGTATTCAGGGAGCTCTTCTTTCGGAGCACTTCGACGCGAAAGACTTGGACCTTGTCATCCCGGAATTGAAACAGACCTACTACCGGGTCCTGGAGCTGGCAGACAGCCGAAGGAGATCTAAGCTGGGAGGCAGTGAGTCTCCGCGACCTGAGGACAAACAGGAAGACCTGAGTACAACGCCCAAGAGCAAGCCGCCTGAGAAGCCCCAGGAAGTGAGGAAGGAAACTACAGGAATTGAGAAGCAGAAGGAGGAGCAGAAGGTTAAGTCCAACAAAAAAGAGAAGAAACAGAAGCCCAAAGACCGAGAGCCGAAGGAGGAAGCAAGAGGATCCAGGCCCAGTGAGCCAAGGCATAGGAGTAGAAGCCGCAGGAGGAGACCAGAGTCAGACTCAAGGGAGAGAAGGCGCTCTCCGATACAGAGGGAACGTAAGTCCAGGTCCGAAGAGGAAGGAAGACCCAGGAGTGAGCAGAGAGGAGATAGAAAGCCGACTTTGAGGCCAAAGAGTCCTCCTGGACCGCCGCCTTCCAGGAGAGAGGAGTGGCCCCGTTGGGAAGGACCTATACCGGCCTACCAGCGACCAACGTGGGATCCGAAGCCAGTGAGACACGAGGAGGCTCAGAATAAAGGAGTCAAGAAGAGAAAGCAACAGGCCTTGTTCAACGAGTTCAAGGCTTGGAGGAAGAACCAGTACAGGAACCAGGGCAGGAGGTAGATGCACCCAAAGGTGCTGAGGAGTCTGGCTGGTGTCGCAGGGCGCCGGCCCGGAGCTGGGGCCCTAGCTAAGGCGAAGGCTAAGGCGGGAGCACAGGATCTTCTGGGAGATAAGGATATCTCCGTGGCATACGCTGCTAGTGAGGAGGTGGAGGAAAAACGATTTCCTTTCCAAGAATGGTGTACAGGCCAGAGATTGGCATTTCATGGTGCGGGGCGCTTGGAGGAGCAGGTGCCGATAGCAGGCACCGTCCGAGGAGTGAGGACGGAAAATTGGCAGGCCATTATGAAAGTGAGGAGGTTGAGAAAGGCATCAGAGCGGAGGATGAGAGAGAGAAAAGGATTCAGAATTCCCCACAGCAGCCGAGGAGAAGAAGGATTCCAGCAGCTCAGGCGAGGCGGAAGTCAAGAAGAAGAGAGAGAAGAAGTGGATGAAGAAAAAGAAAGGAGACAAGGACATGTGGAGAAGCTCACTCACAAAGGCGCTGGCCTTACGCTTTGGGGCGACAGCGCTAGCACAAGCTTCCAAGGAACGCAGCAGCATCAGGAGAAAGGGAAGACGAGCGGCGAAGAGAAGGAGCAGGAGAGAGGGGACTTCAAGCACTACATCTCAGAAGAGCTCCCATGGGAGCACCAGCTCCGAAAGGGAGCCTGGCCATATGTTTGGCCAAGTGATCAGAGCGAAAGACGGCAAAGGAAAGGGCGAGGCGAAGCAAGACAAGCAAGGGAAGGCAAGAGACGACAAGGAAAGACAGATGAGGTGATTGAGGAGCAGCACAGGGAGTCTTTGGACTCCGAGGTTAGGGTGAAGAAGCTGGCCGATGAGAAGATTGAGGAGCAGCGCAGGGAGTCTTTGGACTCCGAGGTTAATGTGAAGACGCTGGCCGGTGATTCGGCGAGATTATAGAGCGGGCCGACCCGCATCTGCTGAGTGGCCTGGCCAGCTGAGCCGTGGCGACCCTGAGGAGCCGACCGGTACCGAGGGAGGAGCCCCCTTTTTTCACCCCCAGCCTGTGGAGCTGAGCGGCGCTTCAGGTGGGCAGGGTGCCTTTTTTGAACCTAGCCAGGGTTTTGCGGGCATGACTGACCCCCTCCAAATAGTGTTGTTTGTTTTGAGTTTTTCGGGTTGCAGTAGGCACAGCAAGGTCCAGATCTCAGGCGGGGTTTTTTTCCTTTGCCTGAAAACCTTATGTGGTTTCAACTCAGAGGCACATGTCAAACTGTTAAGAGGGGTTTGCATGGCACTCAACTCGTACTACGGGGTGATGCCCGTGGAGCGGCTGGTGGTAGCTTCGGCGACTAGGACGGCCTTTCAGGCCCTGGCGAGGTGCGTGACAGACTCCGAGCTGTCCGAGGAAAAAGCTGCGGGTGCGTCTTGGGAGCAGTTTCTGTCGGTTAAGAGGGGTTGACTATGTAATTAAGAGTGCGAAGCCTTTCGTTTGGGAAAAACGTTGAGCCCGCTTTACTACAGGGTATTGCTAGGATACCACTTGTAGAAGTATGTGAGGTTGGCCCGTTGGATTATTACGTGAGAAACTTCGATAAGTACCTCCTTCGTGAAGATTCACGAGTATATACCAAGCCCCCACGAGTTTTTGCTTTAAAAGAGGTATGGGAGCATTTTTGCTCCGGTCTCCTTACGGAGGGAGTTTACCGATTGATGCCTCTGCCTGACATCTTTCATCTACGAGACCAACCTATTTTGTCAGGATTGTTCGGGTTTTCTTAGATGAGTCCCACTACATGCTGTTTTGAGGTGATGAGACCCATTGAGTTTATACCTAGCCCCCACGAGTTTGCGTTTTGGACGAGGCATGGGAGCAGATGTGCTCCGGTCTCCTCACGGAAGGAGTTTGCCGATGGAGACTTCTGTCTGACATCTATCATTCACGAGACCAACCAGTTTTCTCAGGTGTGTTCGGGTATTTGGGAGGTAATGGGCTCATTAAGATCCTGGTACCTGTCAACCAGCTTTGCCGGAATTTGGGAGGAGACATTAATACCCTCCCTGGGGTCAATGGTTTAGGGTCGGTGGCATTGGCCTGACATCTATCATCTACGAGACCAACCTAATTTGTCAGGATTGTTCGAGTTTTCTTTGATGAGTCCCACTACATGCTGTTTTGAGGTGATGAGACCCATTGAGTTTATACCTAGCCCCCACGAGTTTGCGTTTTGGACGAAGCATGGGAGCAGATGTGCTCCGGTCTCCTCACGGAAGGAGTTTGCCGATGGAGACTTCTGTCTGACATCTATCATCCACGAGACCAACCAGTTTTCTCAGGTGTGTTCGGGCGTTTGGGAGGTAATGGGCTCATTAAGATCCTGGTACCTGTCAACCAGCTTTGCCGGAATTTGGGAGGTGACATTAGTACCCTCCCTGGAGTCAATGGTTTAGGGTCGGTGGCATTGGCAGACTAGGAGGTGTTAGTCCTCAGTTCAGTTGACATCCGCTGATTCGTTTATCTGTCTTCAGCTGCTTTCTCTTGGCGTTGAATCTTCCCTTTTGGAGCGTTTGCACAGCCCGGTGCATCCCCTGAGAACCCGAACAGAGCGTTGGCACTGTCAGGTGCATCCTCTCAGACCCCGAACAGAGCGTTTGCACTGTCAGGTGCATCCTCTGAGACCCCGAACAGACCGCTTGCACTATCAGGTGCATCCTCTGAGAACCGGAACAGAGCGTTTGCACTATCAGGTGCATCCTCTGAAACCCCGGACAGAGTGTTTGCACAGTCAGGTGCATCCTCTGAGAACCTAAANCTCTGAGAACCGGAACAGAGCGTTTGCACTATCAGGTGCATCCTCTGAAACCCCGGACAGAGTGTTTGCACAGTCAGGTGCATCCTCTGAGAACCTAAATAGAGCGTTTGCATTGTCAGGTGCATCCTCTGAGAACAAAGTGCCTTCCTGTGCGAGCGTGGCCATGATGTGTCGATTGGACACAGATTTTGTGATGGAAACATCAGACATGATCAAGTCCAGCCGCACAGGCCAACTGCATAGCAAAAGTGGGTTGCTGCTGCAGTTGAAGCCTATGTTGACGTGTTAGCCGTTTTCAATTCTATTCGGGAACACATACATACATACATACATACATACATACAGACAGACAGACAGACAGACAGACAGACATGCATATTTTCAGGTGATGCCAATGTGGAAGGTACCTTTCAGCTATGCTTTGGCTCAGCGCTCCAGTTGGGGTAAAAAGAAATGTATGAATGCAAGTTGTTGATGCAAACCTGGAGCCCTTATTCATCTCTCTAAAATCTTGACATCCAACCTTGGATTAGCCACCAGCAGGTCCAAACTGCATCCCGCTAGGCATGCCACGGCTGTGTCTGAAGAGATGCTTCGAATCCAGCGGCCTGTCCAGCTCGTTTGATCCAGGGACAGCCATGGGATGGATATTTGTGCTGAGAAACATCTCGAACCATTTTTTTTGAAAAAAATGTGTCATTTCACTAGTGCGCTTGTACGAGAAAAACGTGCGCTGGGCCGAGAATACGTGCGCTGTGCAGATTCTAGGATTTCCGCCTCTTTGCCACATTCCACTAAAGCCATTTCAAGGTTCAGTTTTCTCTGGGATTGCCGGGGAAAAACGTGCGCTGTGTCGAGTTTTCTCTAGGGTTGCTGGGATGGGTTCCGGAAAGGACCAACCATCTCGGAGGGTGAGTGGTAAACAGCCACCTCAGCGTCCTAGTGCGTTGAGAAAGCCTGCAGCCCCAAGCTCTTCCTCGAGCAAGACTACTAAGGTAGC
Source organism: Symbiodinium sp. clade C Y103 (assembly GCA_003297045.1). Classification (NCBI taxonomy): domain Eukaryota; class Dinophyceae; order Suessiales; family Symbiodiniaceae; genus Cladocopium; species Cladocopium sp. clade C. Next base: position 17,030 of record BGPT01001398.1, on the reverse strand, counting down.
AAAGCAGTCAAAGCAGCACCTCAAGGAACCTAGCAGGAAAAGAAAGACCTGTGAGAAGGGTGATGATGAGCCCAACGTCAAGTCCAAGAAGGCCAAGGTTGAAACGTCCAAGGGTGGCAAGGCAGCAGAAGTGAACGATTCGAAGACGAAGTCCCGAAGTTCAGATACCAAGACAAAGGAGAAGAAGGAGAATGAGAAGCAGGAAACCAAGACAAAGGCAGCTGTGAAAGACCAGAAGGACAAGGAGAAGCATAAGAAAGACAAGAAAGACAAGACTGCTGAGAAAAAGCATGAGAAAAAGGAAGTTCAAGCGGAGGCAAAGATGCGTGAGCAAAAGGATGTTCGACCGGAGGCAGAGGAGAAGGACGTGAAGACAGGTTCCAGGACAGCGGAGACAACGAAGGAAAAGAAGGAAAAGAAGGAAAAGAAGGAAAAGAATGGAAAGCAGGACAAGAAGGACAAGAAGGACAAGAAGGACAAGAAGGAAAAAGAACTGAAGGATGAGAAGACTGAGTCTGCAGACCCTGGAAAGGAAGACAAGAGCAAGGAGAAGAAGGATGAGAAGACTGGGTCTGCAGACCCTGGAAAGGAAGGCAAGAGCAAGGAGAAGAAGGAGAAAAAAGAGCCTCCCATTCGGTTCGTTCCTGCCCAGGCGGAGAAGATTGCCCCAATCTTCACCCCGCCGACGAAGAAGGCTTTGGCTGAGGCAAGGCTGCGAGACCTTGCAGGGCATCTCCAGGACCTGAGTGATGACGATTTGGAGACAACAGAAAGTGAGAGCAAGCTTCTGAACGGTGAAATGGAGGACGTTTCTCTCAAGGAAGGATCTGGTGAACCAGCCTCAGAGGCTGAAAGCGATGACGATGATGAAGAATCAAGTGAAGAAGGTGGTGCAGAAGATGGTGAAGATGGTGAGCAAGAGGTTGATGACATCGACCCTTCAGAAGAAAGTTCTGCTGAGGACGACGAGTCTAGCCAGGAACCAGAGGACATGGAGGAGGAAGAGAGCGAGGATGACGCGACTGAAAGCGAAGAAGAACATGAAAGCAAGGAGCATGGGGGTGAGCAGACGGAGAAGATCCCTGAGCCCAACGAGAAGATCACACCTGACCCCAACCAACACGCGCTGGTGCCGGTCGCAGTAGCCACAGGGGAACAGAGCGTCAGCCTTCGAAACAATGCCATGTCAAAGAGATAGAGAATGGGGTGGGTCTCCAAGTCACAGAGATTAGATTCAGAACAACATTCCACAAAAGGAGTCAAAAGGAGTCTCAAAGTTGGGGGGCCTACAGGGTTAAAAAAAACAAAGGTGTGGGAATAGGGATTCCAAAGTTGTTGAAGTAAGTTTTCCATTCCACAACATGAGTCAGGTTTCAAAAAGATTCACAAACTGGTGTCCACACTTTCACTGATCCTGGCTTGCCTGAGGCTCGACGAACAAGAGGGAGTGGGACGCCTACATGAGAGCCGTTGGCAACCGCTCCAAGTTCCCAGTGCAGCTGGCTGACTTCTACAGCACCAACAAAACGGAGCTCTTCAATTTCTGGCTTGATTCGGGTCGCGACTGGAGTGAGTGTGTTCTCAAGGTCCAAAGAACGGTACAAGCCAGAAACCGAGCAACCAAGGGGTGGGAAGCCAAGCAAGGAAAAGACCTGAAGAAACAATACAGCGAGAGCAAGTTCTTGAAAATCGTGGAGGCCCGAAAGGCGGCAGGCCTATTCTATGAAGACGCCGATTTTCCAGGAGATGACGAAGACTCTAGGCTCAAGTCATGGAACCCCCTTTTTTTGTTGTGTTTGATACAGCAAGTCCATTTTCCCAATAAGTAGATGTCATACCCAGTTTAGAAAGCACACCCATATTTTTTCCACCATGCCCAGTAGCATTGGCAACACTCACAACTTGCCCTTGCAACCCGTGCTGAGGAGACTTGGTTCTTCATGCGCACTGGGCAAAAGTTCGAGCGACACGATGAGACTCTTGAGAGCATGGAGCTAAGTGCTAAGACCCAAGTTGACCAGGCAATGCGCCAGGTTCTTACTGATGAGGACGGTGGCATTATGCGGGCTGGCCTTCTTCCAAAGATTGACACAGCTACGGCAGGAGGAAACAAAGCTCTCCTGGCGGAGATCAACCAGCAGGCTTGTGAAGTGAAGTTTCCAAGTGGGGGCGTCCCAGTAGACATCAAAGAACATTGAAAGATTCTGACTCAAAATCGTTTGAAGGACTTTTGAAATATTGCTCTCACAATGTGATGTTGAAGATGTGGAACAGGTTTAAGACCCACCATTCACTCAATCCATCATCCTTTGTCTAGGTGGCAGCTGCGCCAAAGCGAAGTGCAAAGTCTAAGCAAGAGGCTGAGAAGGTCACTCCTAAGACCCCCAAACAGGAGGCTGAGGAGTACATGGCTGACATGTTGAAAAGTGCATCCAGTGCCCGGGGTGCACACATCAAGCTGACCAATGTCCCATATGGAAAGGATCTTGCCAAAGAACTTTTGGATTTCGCCGAAGCTACTGAGAGTCTTTACAAGCAGCTTCAAGGGGCTCTTGATGGGGATACCAAAACGCTTTTGGGTCTCCTCGGCCAAGCGAAGCTGAAAGAGGAAGAGGGAGCAAAGGCCAAGGCCTGGCTCCTGGTCCATGCATTAAGTTTCCAATTCGTACAGACTATATAGCTTGGTTCATCCTCTTTGCCATCAATCATGGATTGGCAACCATCAGCTGGTCTTTTACCACATTCAATCCTTTACCACATAATGAGCCCTTTCCTTGCATCTCCCTTTGTGGGTCATCCATGCAGGCTGCAGCAGGAGCACTGTTGAAGAAGCCTAGCAAGAAGAAAGAGAAGGATGACAAAACCAGGAAAACCAAGAAAGTGCACAAGTAGATATCCACTATGGAAGATCTTAGGCGCCAATCCCTTTTGAACGATATCTGAAAAGATAGTTTCGTGTTTCTCGGGTCCAGAGCAAGTGATGAACACTTGTTGCGAAGGGTCGGCCAGTGCAGGGGTTGCTAGGAGCTTCCAGCTTCGTCACTAGCGTGAGTGAGCATCTCTGCCACAATTGAATCAAACTGCTTTCAAGATATGCAGTGATATATGAGACAGAAATATGTTTCCTCTGGGGGCTAGTGATGATCTGGAGGTCACGATCACCTGTGGGAGCCTCAAACAAGCGTGCGATCAAGCGAGAAAAAAGAATCGCTTTACAGAATCTGGATTCCAGCGGTGTTGATGGGATCCTGGTTGTCGTGCCCATCTGTGGCAGGCCCAACCTTGTCGATCCACAGCAAGCTGGGTCCCCAGTACCTGGAGTGAGGAATGAAATAGTGTTGGTAACTTTCGGGCCCCATACAATTGTGATATATTTCACAAATGGGTTCTGATCAATAACTCACTACCGTCTTTCCCAGAGAAATCATGGGTTATGGATTGTCTCATCCACGATAATCATTGGGTTTTGAAACATGTCAGAACTGTTTTATCCAGGAGGATCCATGGGTTGTGAAAGATTCGCAACTGTTCTTACCACCAAAAGGTTTGGGGTTGCGAGATATATCTCACAACGCTCCTTTCCAGTGAAAGCAAGAGTTAGGAAATATTTCACAACAGTCTCATCCAGGATGATCAACAGGTTAGGAAATAGTTCACAACTGTCTTTTCCAGGAGGATCAATGGGTTATGGTTATGGGACATGTCACAGCTGTCTTGTCCAGGATGATCACTTTCGCAACTGATTTTACGAGGGAAATCATGGGTTATGATCGATAATTCACAACCGTCCTTTCCAGGGAAATCCACAATGATCAATGGGTTATGAAACAATTCACAACTGTCTCATCTTGGATCACCAATGGGGTATGAAATGTTACGAAATGTTTCACAACTTACTCATCCAGGACGATCACTAGGGTATGAGGGAAATAATTGGTTATGAAAGATTTCTACTGTTGTATCCATGTTCAGGGACAAACCCAAAAGACGACCAACCCAGGTGACTAAGTATACACCATCATATTTGTTTCTTTGTTTTTTCCCTGTGACATAGAAATTATATATGTCTGTTTGGGTATCTCTATCTGCGTGTATGTCATGTAAAGAAAGATCTATATATATATATATATATGTGGCGGCATTCCTCGAAAGACATTTATTCCCTTGATATTTTTTGTCCCAGGAAACGAGCTCGATTTGGAGACCTACCAGAATCCCAAACAGTCCAGACCCTGGCGGAGCTTGTTGGCAGGGGAAAGATGAGTGTGGCTTCAGCCTGTGAAGTAGCACAGGGTGTGGTCAAAGATCACAACCTACCACATGCTGCAATAAAAGCCTTTGGGTCGCTAGGGGGACATGGCAAATGTCCTCAGAATTCGGAACGTGATCTTCACCGCTGGCTTCGTTCTATTTACGGTTTTCAGCTGCAGCCATATGTTTTACATCTTGGCCTACAAGTTGATTCTGTAAAAGTTCGGAAGACTGCAGTCTGGGTACTGGCCCCTCATGAAATTTTGCATTCCATCGCACTCATGCAGGCAGATTCTGCTTTTGACTCACTGATGCTTGGTAACCTAGAAGATGGTGACCGACGTCGCTTTTGGAGACATGTGCAGTCATTGCCTCCTTGGAAAACGCACCCCATATTTCAACAACCAGTGGACTTGAGTCGGATCATTGGGCTAACCATTCATGGAGACGGAGCAGTCATGAAGCGGGATGATGAGTTATTTGTGTGGAGTATCAGCTCCTGTTTCTCCACCGAAGGAATTATAAAGGACCCTCTTCTCCTGAAATTCCCAGTGGCAATGATCCCAGAAAGATATATGCTTAGCCACGACGTCACTTGTTTTGAATTGTTAGAATTTTTGGAATCTCCTGGCCCCTGACTTGCCTCTGGCTTCCTTTTTGTTTGTTGCTATCACCCCCAAATTGTTTGATTCTCCGCTCATGTATTTGGTGTCCTGTGGGGCCACCTTGTAAACAAGAAGCCACTAAGGTTCAGCGAGATGTGAACCGAGAGATAGCAAAGTTCATGGCTTGGTCTCTGGGCTGCTCAAGTGCAGGAATTGCACCTGCCACTGGATACTACGGTGAGACGTTTCCCCCTGAAAGTGCGAGGGGGAAGATGGCTGGCAAAACCCTGGCCATGGGGTGGCGGATCCTTGGTTCATTTCCAATTCAAAGTGTGTATATCTCCAACTGGTGTATAATCTACCATGGGTTTGTGGGGGAAAGATTTGGGTTCATGCCCCATTTGATTCCACATCAAGTTTACAATGGGTATATATGTCTCAACATGGGTGGCCCCAGTAAAAAACAATTGATTAAATGGAAAAGAGTGCATTTCAACATTACAGTTGTTATGTCTCAACATGGGTATCCCCATCTACGGCTGTTGGATGTTTGTTGGTTGTGGAACTATTTTTTTTAGCATAGCCAACTACTATGACCACTACAACCACGACTACAGTACTAATACTAGTCCTAGACCTAGTACTACTACTACTACTGCTACTGCTGCTGCTACTACTACTGCTACTACTACCACTACTACTACTACTACTACCACCACTACCGCTGCTACTACTACTACTACTATTACTACTACTACTACTACTACTACTACTACTACTACTACTACTACTCCTACTACTACTACTACTACTACTACTGCTGCTGCTGCTGCTGCTACTACTACTACTACTACTACCACCACCACTACTACTACTACTGCCGCTACTACTACTCCTCCTCCTACCGCTATCACCACCACCACCACTGCTGTCACTAAAAGCTTTGTCGGCGCAAACCACAGAAATGCATTGTCGCATTCAACCCTGCCGCTCTAAACCCTAAAAGCGTTGTCGCTGTAAACCCTAAAAACGTTGTCGCTGTAAACCCTAAATGCGTTGTCGCTGTAAACCCTAAATGCGTTGTCGCTGTAAACCCTAAATGCGTTGTCGCTGTAAACCCTAAATGCGTTGTCGCTGTAAACCCTAAATGCGTTGTTGCTGTAAACCCTAAATGCGTTGTCGCTGTAAACCCTAAATGCGTTGTCGCTGTAAACCCTAAATGCGTTGTCGCTTCAAAAGTGTATTTTTGTTTAAGANGCTGTAAACCCTAAATGCGTTGTCGCTGTAAACCCTAAATGCGTTGTCGCTGTAAACCCTAAATGCGTTGTCGCTTCAAAAGTGTATTTTTGTTTAAGATACAGATTTCGACTTTCCATATTCTATTTTAAATGCAAATCATTGATGTTAGATAATTTCATAAAGTTGAAAACCAAAATTGAAAACCAGAACGATCAGAAAAATGAATTTAGGTTTTTTGCCTTTAAAACATAAACGAAAACGTTTGAAGCTAATTGAAACCGTTTCANAAACCAAAATTGAAAACCAGAACGATCAGAAAAATGAATTTAGGTTTTTTGCCTTTAAAACATAAACGAAAACGTTTGAAGCTAATTGAAACCGTTTCAGTCAAAACGGAACCGTTTGACTTAAACCCTAAATTCGTTGTCGCTGTAAACCCTAAAAACGTTGTCGCTGTAAACCCTAAATGCGTTGTCGCTGTAAACCCTAAATGCGTTGTCGCTGTAAACCCTAAATGCGT